>OVAN01006577.1:0-21075 GCA_900406275.1 Anastatica hierochuntica
CATGATTTTTAAGCTCCAATATCACCTTGAATCCATCATTAGAGCCTCCCATAGTTCATCCAAAAGAACACCTACAAATGCAAGAAAATGGATGCAAAACGCAATATAAACCTAAACTAGACTCTAGACTCTAAATGATGCATTCTAAAGCTAATATGCTTATTTACAACCTAANCACTAAAATATGCATGAAATTGTATGTACATTAGATTCCTCTATGGAAAATTTGAAGAAAGGTTCCTTCAATGATCCCATGATGGGGGCAACTCCTATTGTATTCATTGAAGCAATCCCAAGATTCATATAGTGATTTTATTCCTCCTTGCTTGAATGTAGAGATCTCTTTCTTTATCTTTGCCGTTATTTTTGGTGAGAAGAATTTTGCCAAGAACCTTTTCTTGCATTCATCCCAAGTTGTGATAAAAGATGTCACAACACTCTTCTCCCATTGTGAGGTTTTGTCTCCTAAAGAGAATGGAAATAAAGTCAATTTGATCATATCCGCCGCTATTCCATTTATCTTCACCGTTCCACACAACCTCTCAAAGTTTTCCAAATGCTCAAGAGGATTCTCCAATGCTAGACGGAACAAATGAGCATTTTGTACCATATTAATCAAGCTAGACTTGATTTCATAGTTTTTGTTGCGGATTGGTGGAGGCCTTATCCCCATTCTTTCGCCATTAGTGAATGGCTCATCGCTTTCTCCAATCCTTGCTTCTTCTCTAGGTGGATGGATTGGTCGATTAGGTAGGTCCTCATGACCATCGTATGCTCCTCGTTATGGCGGGTATGCTCATGGTTGATTCTCCAAAGGTGGAGGATTCTCTTCTCCTATTTATTGATTCATTCCCAATCTATGAAGATGGGCTTGTCTTTCTCTAGCTCTTCTTTGTCTTGAGTTTTGTCTTTCGATGTGTGTTGGATCAATGTCAAGAAGTCCTGGTTCACTTCTAGACCTTGTTATCATATACCTTGATAATCAAAAGAATGAATCAACAAAAGAAAGTTAGAACTTTGGTGAAAGAAGCAAAAAGTAAATCCTAGTTCTCTGAAGTCTTGAAATCTCTTTGAAGATTTTAGCTAAAGCCTAAATCCTTGTGCAACGGCGCCAAAGCTTGACGTGGCTGGTATTTTGAGTTACCGACTAGGCAAGCTTAAATTTATAAACCTAAGCTAAACCCAACGAATTCTGCAAGATAACGGTGTCGAGTTGTTGTATTTTAGGTATCGTCCAAGGGATTGAAGTACTTAACTAGCAAGAACCTAAACAAAGCGAATACACTAAATATCCTAGACTAGGAAAGTCGATTTAGGTAGGGTTTCAAAAGTCTCAACTAAATCTAAGCATAAGTAAAGGAAAAAATAATGAAATTGGATAAATAAAGACACTATGAAAGGCAAACAGTAGGTAAAGTGCAATAAAGAAATGAACTTTAAGTAAAATCAATGAAAAAGATCGGATCTTGAGACATAACAATTGATCCGGGGTCGATCTAGAAATTTAATGGACTTTGTTAAGGCTTTATTAGAGGATTAAAGCTACTCCTAGGCCAAGGAATCCTCCTTAGTCGATTAACCCACTCTCATGGCGAAGATCTATTCACTTATACACATTACAAGGCTCAACTCTCGCTTTTTGCCTATCTAAACATGTAAGTGATAGTAATCTACAAGTCCTTCTATCCATTTAGCAACTAGGTAACATCCACTCTCATGGGCCCAAGTGAAAAACATAGACTTTTTTCTCTCAAGCATTTAATGAAACACTTTCTAGGCGTCAATGAGCAAGCAACGAGCTTTTAAATTAATAAACAAAATCTGGTAGGAATCTACGCCAAAATCTATCCTAATTATCCATTACAATCAAAGATCTAACCCTAGCCTACTACATCTCAAGATCCTTGAAGGATCTACTCACTAAGATCCATGGAAATCCTAAGGCAAAGTTTGGGTCTTTGAGTTCCCATGTTCTTAGATCTAGAAACTAAAGAGAGAGAGATAGAGAAGAGAAACACAAATCTGAACACAAATAATCCGAAGTTATTTCAAGTGCTTAAGATCTTAAAAGTAGAGAGAAAAGTAGTAGAAAGAATAATAAAAGTTGCAAAGATGTTAAAATATGTACTTGAGGGATAAGAGAGGCTATTTATACAAAAGGTGTGGAGAAAAGTTGCCCTAAAACCCATTTTTCACGTCAGTGCATGCCACTTTCAGTCATGCGCATGTGGCTATCGACCAACATGTCAGCAAGCTGCCTTACGCATGTGGCTATCAGTCCAACGCATGCAACTATCGACCCCCTACGACTGATAGTTACATGCGTTGGGCAGTTTTTGCTTCTTTCTTGCTCCTTTGAAGGCACCTCTGTTTCCACATATCCCCCATGCATATAGCTCGTATTTCCCATGATTTCTTGACTTAAAACCACCTTAAAACCATCTATTTAGCCTCCACTGAGCCACTCCAAAATTTGTACTTACAAATACAAAAACATGTATGCATATGCAACAAATCCTAAAACTAGACTCTAGACACAAACTAAATGAATTCTAAGGCTATAATGCAATATTTACATCCTAAAAGAGAATAAAACATAGCTAACATGCACCTAAATGTGCATAAAAATATGTACACATAAGAGACCTGTCAAAGAAAGGGCAATATCAGCAAGAGGAACGAGATGCCTCAAAACTTCATCCTGGAGGTTGAGGTATTCAATGTATGGGGAATTGATTTCATGGGACCATTCCCACCATCCTATGGAAATCAGTACATCTTGGTTGTTGTGGACTATATTTCCAAATGGGTTGAGACACTGGCCAACCCTACAAATGACGCCAATGTAGTTTGAAGATGTTTAAATCAGTGATCTTCCCGCGGTTTGGTGTTCCCAAAGTTGTCATTAGTGATAGGGGATTTCATTTCATCAACAAGCTGTTTGAGAGTATGCCGAAGTGACGTAGAGATTCTCTCGGTGCCAAAGTTTAATATTTATAAAACCTAATATCCTACGGTCAATCCCGTAAGAGAACGAGGTCAATTGTAGTATTTTAGGGTCGTCCAAGGATTTAGAGGCTTGTGCTAGTAGAACCTAAACAAGGAGAATATGCTAAGGGTTCTAGTTAGAAGGACATCTAGTAAGATATTGTCACGGGTCTCTACTAAACCTAATCGAAAGTGAAGGTAACCATGGTGATTGTACGATAAGGAAAGCAATAACAAAATAGCATGAAAGCAAAGAGTACAGTTGGATCTAATCAAAAGAAAGATATGATCTTGAGACAATGGTTATAGTTTCGGGTTCAATCTAAGGAAGTAATGGATTTCGGGTAAGGCTTTATTAGAGGATCGAAGCTATTCCTAGACCAAGGGTCCCTTAATAATCGATCAACCCACTCTCGTGATGGAGATCTATTCATCTATACACACTACAAGGCTCAACTCTCGTTTGTTGCCCATCTAAGCATACATGTGATAATCTAACTTAAGCCCTTTTAGCCATCTATCACCTAGGTAACATCCGCTCTCATGGGCCCAAATGAAAGACATAGAGATAGTTCTCTCAAGCATTTCATCGAACACTTTCTAGGCGTCTTTGAGCAAGCAATAATCTTTGAAGAACTAAACTAGATCTAGTAGAAATCTATGCCAAGATCTAGCCTAAACATCCATTACAACCCTAGATCTAAACCTAGCCTACCATATATAAAGATCCAAGAAGGATCTACTCACTAAATCTCATGGAAATCCAAAGACATGAAATGGGTCTTTGAGCTCCCATGGTTTTAGAAGAATAGATCTATAGAGAAAGATAGAAAGATTAAGATCCAAATCACTCAAACAAACAAAGAGTGATTACAAGGTTTTAATATCTCAAAAAAGTGTCTCAAAATGTCTAAAAAGAGGTCTCAAAAGTTGTTTTTTGTTCTTGGAACATAAGGAGGTATTTATACTAAGGAGAGAGTGGAGGAAGCCCTAAAATAAGGTCATTTTGGACAAAGGTTGTCAGCCATCGACCTCCAAGGTCCATGGGAACAAACCTCATGTCGATGGGAGCTTCGCTTTGGAAGCTAAGGTCTTGGTTGCTGGAAAGGTAGACAGCCATCGAACTTAGGTAGCTGGCCATCAACCTAAAAGCCGATGGGAGCTTCCCTCTAGCAGTTTTGATGGCTTCTTGCTCCTCTTTGATACCTTGTTGATCCTCAACTCTTACATAGCCTTTTGCTCGCTTTTTCCTTGATTTCTTAGCTCCAAATCCACCTTAAATCCATCCCTAGACCCTCCATAGATCCATCCATCATTGCCCCTATAAAATACAAAGAAAATGCATGCAAATGCAAAAATGTTCCTAAACTAGACTCTAAACTCAAACTAATGCATTCTAGAACTTAAATGCCATATATACAACCTAAAAGTAGATGAAGCTAAGTTAAAATGAACTTAATAATGCATGAAAATATATACACATCAACACTCCTGGACTTGCCCTTTGCTTGTCCTCAAGAAAACAACAAAGATCAAACCCGGAAATGAGTTTTGCAAGTGGGAACTCAAAACCAAGATAAGAAAAGTAATGCTTTATGCCTAATATCCTCAAGACAATTAAAATGGTGCAAAGATCATATAAAAGCCTAAGTTTCTTCTCCATGATCATCAGAAAACCAACTCTTAGAATGTAAGCTAAGCATCCGCAGACTATCTCGTCATCAATTCCTTTTAACATTCAATTAAGGTAAGACGTAAGTTCTTTACTCATGGGCAATGTATCTTATCCATTCGTTTTGGAGTTCAAAGAAGGGTTTTTATATAAAGAAGTGTAAAAAGAAGAGGGTTCACTCGATTTTTGGATTGGTTTCTCTCAAACAAAGTAGTGCAAGACACTAGGCAAAAGCAAGGTGGTAGCCGAACAATTTATGCATAAAAAGAATTTACTTCCTCTAATTGTTCCCAACCCATTGCTTCCTAAGGATCTAAACACTTACGTGATATTCTACCCATCCTAATCTTAAAAACATTCTTTTTCTTTCTTTTTGTAGATAATTAGAGATTCTTAAACATTTTAGATTTCTAAGCTACTAACCTTCTTTTGTATTTCAAGAGCCACTATCTAATCACTTGGATTCTTGTTTCTTTTTCTTTTAAGGATGGACTCTCTAAGCTTTTAGATTTCTAAGGTTAGAGTTTCAACTTATTACTAATCTCTAGTGTCTTTTTCTTTACTTCTTTTTCTTATCTTTTTCGATTTTTCACCTTCTTTCTTTTTCTTATTTGAACAACCTAGGATCATAAAAGCACTTAGGGAACATATACTTGACTCACTATTCACAAACCATTCCCAAGACTTAGACAAACCTAAAACAAAAAAGATTTTCCCCTCCTATGACTCTATTTAGCCTTAAAGTGAGCATAACTCTAAGGAAGTATTCTCTTTGTCTTTCAACAACAATTCACGTGGGTTTTTGCCCGTGTGTGCACTTTCCTAAAGAGGCATCACATAACGAAATGATAGGGGGTTTGAAGGAAAGGTTTAAGGGTTCATAAGGGTAGGTTACTACTCTAAAGAGGAGAGTAGCCATTTGAGCTAAGATAAAGTGGTAGAAATAGATAGAAGATCGCCTAAATATAATGAATTCCCATGGTCAAGTATGACAATGTCCATGAGCAAGATGCTAAAGTTCATTAAAAAGCCATCTTAGATAGGAACAAATTCAAGAGAAAATTTACTTCAACATTCGCAAAGATCTTTCAAGTGGTCAATTCAGATCAAGGATTTTCCTAAGAATAAAAGTGCTCTAGGCATCATCTTACTTCTAATGAGGACATTATTCATCAAGCAAAACTTATCTTTCTATAAGGTATTATCATCATCGTTCCCTATGGAAAATGCAGTTCTATATGCTCCTACAAACTAAGTATGCACAAATGTATGCAATCTATATGAAAATTTTGAAAACTAATTCAACATGTTTTTGGTTTTTTCGAAAAATTTTCAATTTTTTGGTTTTTTATATATCATAATTATCTACAATCCAAGACTCAATATCCATGAAAAGAAAAGAAAAACATAAAAACTAAAAATAGTATTAGTACTAAGCCCATTCCCCGGACATAAATTTCACCGTCTCGGTGAACTTTAAACCGTGAGAGTGACTAATAAAAACACACATGAAAAATGAAAAACATGCAATTGTATTCACAATGGAAATTAGGTGTACCTTTTAGAAAACTCATATGAATGAGTGTCTTGATGAATCAATGGATGGCTCGGGATCTTCATAACTAAAGGGTCCCTAGCTTGGTCTCGAAGTCTCGCGAATGGGGTCCTTTTCGTTTCTTCTCCATGATTGCTCTTTAAATGAAATTCTTGGTGGTTGTATTGGTTGACCAAGCGGCTCTTGGATGGTCAAAGGCGAGTGAGACACCGAATATCTCGGCATTTGGAACACTTGCTTCTTCCTATTCAAATCTTCTTTTTCGCTATTGATTGATGAGGCATAGCAATTGTACTTAGCGCTTCCCTTGATTGCCTTCCACAATAACGAGATCATGCTTGTGTTCTTCTTGATTTGTAGAGTGTTCGACTTCACTTTATTCTCTAAGAGATGCTCATGCGGTGTTCTTTGGGTTGGAGGTTCACAATGGTGGTTGAGGAACTCGTGTCCAAAATTCTCTTCATCATCTTCTCTTTCGGGGGGTTTCTCGTTCGTCATCAAGTTGGATTACCAGATATAGGTGGAGTTCCATTCTATTGGTAGCTAGGTTTGGTGGGAGATTGAAGACAATCGAAGGAGTCACCGTAGTTGTAGTCCAAGGCTTCCAAGGGAGGTTACAAACATGCCATTTCCTAGGCATTTTCATGAAGGTATAGAGGACTTCTCCATTAGGGCCGAACCCGAAGATGAATCTTCGGTCCAATAAGTATTGCATGTCAATCCTTCTACCTTCCATGCGGTCCTCATCATTAGCCTCTTCATCATCGTCCTTGTTCTTCCAATTCTCAAGTTGTATTCCGAAATAACGAAACATCGGTGTAAGCATCCCTGCAATCCTAATTACGGGCTTCCTTTACAATTGGATATCCGCTTGGTATTCAAGAAGGATAACAATGAAGATCATCCCCGTGTTAGTGTCTTCTCCCAACGGATCAAACCATCTTCCACCATGCTCCCAAAGATTCCTCTCAATCCTTGGAACAAGAAGTGCATAGCCTTGTTCGTCATAAAGTGGCGGTTCCCATTAAGAAAGAAAGAGTTTGCCAAACACTCCATTGTGTAACGAATCGTTGGATTGCGAATCTTGGTGATGGTAGCTTCATCTTTAATGTGATCTCCAAAAGCTAACGTCCTCCATAGCTTGCTTACATCCAATCATTCTCGAAATCCAATCTTATTACATCTAGGCGTCTTTGAGCATGCAATAATCTTTGAAGAACTAAACAAGATCTAGTAGAAATCTAAGCGAAGATCGATCCTAAACATCAATTATAACCCTAGATCTAACCCTAGCCTACCATATTTCAAGATCCAAGAGGGATTTACTCACTAAATCTCATGGAAATCTAAAGACATGAAATGGGTCTTTGAGCTCCCATGGTTTTAGAAGAATAGATCTAGAGAGAAAGATAGAAAGATTAAGATCCAAATCAGTCAAACAAACAAAGAGTTATTACAAGGTTTTAAGATCTGAAAAAAGTGTCTCAAAATGTCTAAAAAGTGGTCTAAAAAGTTTTTTTTTTTGTTCTTGGAACATAAGGAGGTATTTATACTAAAGAGAGAGTGGAGGAAGCCCTAAAATAAGGACATTTTCGACAAAGTTTGTAAGCCATCGACCTCCAAGGTCGATGGGAGCAAACCTCAGGTCGATGGGAGCTTCCCTTTGGCAGCTAAGGTCTTGGTTGCTGGAAAGGTAGGCAGCCATCGACCTAAGGTAGCTAGCCATCGATCTCGAGGTCGATGGGAGCTTCCCTTTAGCTGTTTTGATGCCTTCTTGCTCCTCTTTGATGCCTTGTTGATCCTAAACTCTTCCATAGCCTTTTTCTCCTTTTTCCCTTGATTTCTTAGCTCCAAATCCACCTTTAATCCATCCCTAGAGCCTCAATAGATCCATCCATAATTACACCTACAAAATGCAAAGAAAATTCATGCAAATGCAATAATGTTCCTAAACTAGACTCTAGACTCAAACTAATGCATTCTAGGACTTAAGTGCCATATATACAACCTAAAAGTGGATGAAACTAAGCTAAAATGAACCTAATTATGCATGAAAATATATACACATCATGAAGAAGCATGTAGTTCGACATAAGGTAGCTACACCTTTTCACCCTCAAACAAGTGGAAAAGTTGAGATTTCTAACAGAAAGATCAAGGGAATTTTAGAGAAGACAATTGGCAAGATGTGTAAGGATTGGGCTGTGAAGCTTTGCGAAGCATTAGGGGCATATCGCGCTGCATACAAGACTCCTTTAGGCACAACGCCTTATCATTTGGTCTATGGGAAGTCATGTCACCTGCCTTTTGAGTTGGAGTACAGAGGTCTTTGGGTTACGAAATTGATTAATTTCGACATCAAGCCAAGCAGATGATTCTGAACAACGAACTCGATGAGATACACTTGAATGCCTATGAGAACACGAGAATTTGCAAGGAAATTACAAAGGCATTCCATGATGAGAGAATCATTCCATGCCATTTTGTTGCAGGAGATTAGGTACTTCTATTTAACTCACGTTTGAAATTGTTTCTAGTAAAGCTCAAGTCGCGTTGGTTGAGACCATTCATAATTGCTGAAGTACGACTATAAAGAGCCGTTTTTTTGAAGAAAATGGAAGGAGCTTCACTGTCAATGGCCAGAGATTGAAGCCATACTTTGCAGACGTGCTATCCGAAGAAGGAATAAAAATTCCTTGACGAATCCACCTGTCGTCTGATTGCATTACAGTAAAACTCGTGACTTAAAACAAGCGCTGAGTGGGAGGCAACCTACTAGGTAGTTTTATTTCTTTTTACATATGATTTATTTTTATATTTTTTATTTTTGGTTGTGTTTTGAGATTGGTTTCAGGAAAATACAAAAAAAATGGATGAATCTTGGCAGAGTGCAATGAATCGATCAATCCATTGCACTCGGATTGATCGATCCCATGCGTCATGCAAAAAGCAAAAAGTAGACAGAGTTCCCTTGATCGATCTATCCATGGCATTCATATCAATAACTTCGGGGCACAAAACCGAAACATGTAACCGTTTTTCGGATATTTCACTTGAATTAAACCATAAAACATTAATAAAATGACCCCACACGAAAAAGGATCAAAACCTCAAAACTTTTGTTGTTCTTCACCCTCTTCCTCTCAAACTCTCTCATCTCTCACCAACTTCCATCTCTCTCAATTCTTCACCGATTTCTTTTATTCCTTGGTGTTTCTCAAACGATTTTTCATGTTCTTTCCATTGGTATAATCGTTTTTTTTTTCATCAAGCAGGTATGCATCCACAATCTCAATTTTAAGTTTTGAATTCTAGGTTGATTTTAGGGGTTTTTGATTCATGTGATTTTACTTGGAAGTTGGTTGTTTATAGCTTTATAAGCATGAAATCGATGATTTTAGAATGAAAATATGCCCCAATTTGGTTGTTTTATGAGTTGAATTGATGAGTTTGTGATAAGGAAAAAAATAGCTAAAGTTTGTGGTTCTTTGATGTTATTGAGGATTGGTGTTGATTTCCTTTAGCGAATGAGCTTAGGAAACATGATTCTAGGATTAGAATGCAAATTTGTGAGCAATGATGAGTTTTGATTTTTTTGTCGCTCTCGACACTGAATTTTTCGTATAATGGTTTTAAATTGTTCTTCATAGTTTGGATTGATAATTGCTTGATATCTATGCTATTGGAACTTGATTTTGATGCTTAACCAGTTGTTCTGAATGATTTGAAGGATTTCAATTTTTTGTCCTTTTTCAAAAAACGAAAATTCATGCTCTTGTATGCTTATTTGGATAATGTTTGAGTGTTTATTGTTGGTCCGTTGTTCTTGTGAATGAAGTCGATGAGCTAATTGATTAGAGTTTTCCTTTGTATCTCCTTGGAACTAATGGAATTATTAGTGTTTCTTTTTTTTTGTAGGATGGCGAAAACAAAGAAGCGAACCGGACCGCATGCTAGTTCATCATCTCGAGCTACTGAACCTGCTGAGGTTATCTTCAAAAAGAAGTTTCAAAAGAATGACAAGAAGCATACCACAAACCATCCCATTACCAAGAATTGGGACAAACACGACGAAGCATTTTATCAGGAGCTTCAATCCATTGACTTTCGTGCTACAAGTATGTCGATTAATACACCACCATTGCTTTGGGTCTCGATGAGGGACTTCATACTTTGACTACGAGTATCGGTTTGGGGAGTCTCTTTGATCTTGAGGAGGATGTTTATCATGATCTCTGCCGCCAACTTATGACCCCTGCACACCTTCAGTATAGGGATCCAGACAATACCATCGCCAATGAGGGCACTTTCTCGTTCATTGTCCACAAGCGGTTCTACATCATGTCTTTATTTCAGCTGTGTGATGTCTTCGGTCTCTCCAAGGGAAGACACTAGGAGATCCATGTTCTGCCTTGCATTCATGATTTTTAGGATTTATTGCTGCAGCATGTTTCACATCACGGAATGCCAAGCAGTTTAGGATCCGTAGTCCTGTTCTGCGCTACGCCGCCAAGATCCCAAGTTCCCACCTCTACGGGAAGACTATTTAGGTTGCTATCACCTACGATGAGCTTGCTTTGTTGTTCGTAGGCATCAAGCATCTTTGGCCTGCATGTGATGTTGTGACTTATCCCTAGAGCCATGAGCTCAACCTAGGAGCGGTGCTGCACAAGAATTTCGCCTATTACAAGGCGTCTATGATTGATATGGGGAAGTCTATGGCCTTCAGAGGTATGATCACCAAGATTATGTGTTATCATTGGGTTCGCCTAGTGGGAGAGAAGGCACCAGTGCACGGGATGGTTCGAGATCGCCCATATAGCTACTGCTACGGTTAGCATCTGGTTGATTGTGGTATTATCACATGTCATATTCGTGGATATTTTCATGCTTATGCGCCACACGTCAATCATTTCTAGAGTCGTGACCAGGTTTCTCTCTTTTGCATTCTCCCTCGCCCTGATATGACTAAATTGGATAATGCTACAGTAGTTGAGTTCCTGCCTCGTCTTGCGGATTTATGCCCATGTCCCATGACATTCAAGAAGACCAAGGGTGTTGGTTCTTCTGGGCAGCCAGTACAGATTGATGTAGATGATATTGCTTAGGAGCATGTGCGTCTTCCTACTAAGGAGCTTTTTTCCCGATGATTTAACTCCATTCAAGCTTGCTCCACTTCTTCCTCTCAACTGCCATGACAAGGAGTTTCACACTTGGACTATTGACATCTATCAGAAGAACAATACCATTGTCATGAAGATCTGAAACGTCCTGAAGAAGATGAGCAATGGAGGTACTTCTTTGACTGCTGCAGAGGTTGTGATGCCTGGTGCTATTGCTGCCACCAATGGAGATCCTTCTTATGAGGATGTAGACGAGATGATTGATGCTGAATGATGTGTACATAATTTCATGCGTATTTAGATGCATTTTAGCTTAGTTTCATCCACTTTTAGATTGTATATATTGCATTTTAGTCTTAGAATCCATATAGTTTGAGTCTAATTTTAGAGTTAGTTGCATATACACACATTTTCTTGCATTTGTAGGTTCTGCTTTTGGAGTTTCTTAATGGAGGCTCAAGAGATGGATTCAAGGTGGTTATGGAGCTAAGAAATCTTGGGAATGAAGTGCTAAATTCATTTGGAAAGGATGGAGGGAATAGAGATAACAAGGGACCAAAGAAGAAGCCTTAGACTGCAAATGCATGTGGCTATCGACCATGCTGGTTGATAGTGGCATGCTTGGGATCGATAGCCACATGCATTGGAAATCTGGCTGCCAAGTGCATGACACTATCGACCAACATGGTTGATAGGCACATGCAAATCATCAATAGTGGCATGCTCAGACGGGAAAATTTGATATTAGGGCAACTTCTCTTCCTTCCTTTAGTATAAATAGCCTACCATATGTTTCAAGAACATACCTTTGAATTTCTTTACAACTTTTCTTGTTCTTTCTCATACATTTTACTCCATTTTAGAGTAATAAATGTAGTGGGGTTGGAGATTGTCTTAGATTTGTGTTTCTCTTTTTCATCTCTTTCTTTTAGATGTTGATCTAAGGGCATGGAAGCTCAATAACCACACCCTTTTCTTTGGATTTCCATGGATCTTAGTGAGTAGATCCTTCCAGGATCTTGAGATGTAGTAGGCTAGGTTTAGATTTAGGGTTGTGATTGATGTGTACATAATTTCATGCATATTTAGATGCATTTTAGCTAAGTTTTATCCACTATTAGGTTGTATATATTGCTTTTTAGCATTAGAATCCATATATATTGAGTCTAGAGTCTAGTTTTAGAATTAGTTGCATATGCATATATTTTCTTGCATTTGTAGGTTCTACTTTTGGAGTGGCTTAATGGAGACTCTAGGGATGGATTCAAGGTGGATATGGAGCTAAGAAATCATGTAAATTAAGCACTAAATGCATTTGGAATGCATGGAGGCAATGGAGCTAACAAAGGACCAAAGAAGAAGCCAAAACTGCCAAGCGCATGTGGTTATCGACCAACCTGGTCGATAGGCACATGCATGTGGTCGATAGCCACATGCACTGGCAGATTGCTGCCAAATACATGCCAATATCTACCAGCCTGGTCCATAGGCACATGCACCAGGTCGATAGTGGCATGCACACACGGGAAAAATTACTTTTAGGGCAACTTCTCTTCCTTCCTTCAGTATAATTAGCCTCCTATTTGTTCCAAGAACTTATCTTTGAGACCTTTGAACCTCTTTCAAAACTTTTCTCATACTTATCAAGATCTAAAGACTTGTAATAAAGATTTTGGTTTCTTTTATTTAGATTTGTGTTTCTCTTTCTTTTAGATCTATACTAAGAGCATGAAAGCTCAAAGACCAAACCCTTGTCTTTGGATTTCCATGACACTTAGTGAGTATATCTCTCTTGAATTTTGAGATGTAGTAGGCTAGGGTTAGATCTAGGTTGTGATGGATGATTAGGCTAGATTTTGGCATAGATTTCTAACCAGGTTATGTTTAGTTCTTCAAAGTCCATAGCTTGCTCATTGACGCCTAAAAAGTGTTTGATGAAATGCTTGAGAGAACAAACCTATGTCTTTAACTTGGGCCCCTGAGAGTGGATGTTACCTAGGTGCTAGATGGCTAAAAGGGCTTGTAGATCACTATCACATACATGTTTAGATAGACAACAAGCGAGAGTTGACCCTTGTAATGTCTATTGGTGAATAGATCTTCGCCATGAGAGTGGATAGATTTACAAAAGGGGGATCATTGGCCTAGGAATAACTTTAATCCTCTAATAAAGCCTTAGCAAAGTCCATCACATATCTAGATCAAGCCCAAACTAATTGCTACTATCTCAAGATTCTATCTTTTTCATATTTTACTTTCAAAGCTTGTTTCTTTCTTGCCTTTTCCTTATTGCTTGCTTATTTCTCGCTTTTATTTATGCTTATTTCTTGCTTTTATATATGCTCTTTGATTATGTTTGCCTTTACTTTTGATAGATTTATTGGAGACTAGTGACAACCCTATGTAAATCGACCCTCCTAGACTAGAGTTCTTAGTGCATTCTCCTTGTTTAGGTTCTTCTAGATAAGCCTCTAAATCCTTGGACGATACCTTAAGTACTACAACTCGACCCTGTTCTCTTGCGGGATTGTTGAGTAGGCTTAGGTATTATAAATTTAAGCTTGATCGTGGTGCCTTCAATTGGAATCGCGTCATGTTTTGGCGTTGTTGCCGTTGGATTTAGGCTTTAGCTAGAATCTTCAAAGAGATTTCTATAATTCAAGGACAATGATTTACTTTATTTGCTTATTTCACTAAAGTTTCTAACTTTCTTTGCTAATTTCCTTTGACTTTTGTGATGGTACATGATAACAATGCCTAGAATTGAGCAAGATACAAGAATTCTTGACATTGATCCAACTTACATTGAAAGGCAAAACTCCAGACAAAGGAGAGCTAGAGAAAGACAAGCCCATCTACTAAGGTTGGGTATGAATCTAGAAGTTGGAGAAGAGAATCCTCCACCTATGGAGAATCAACAACAAGAACGAGTTCCACCTCCACCTCATGGAATGTTCGTTGGTCAAGAGAACCAATAGCACCGTCCATTCCACCACCCTAGAAAAGAACCAAGGATTAGAGAAGGAGATGAGCCATTTGCTAATGGCGAAAGAATGGAGATAAGGCCCACACCAATCCGCAACAACAACTTTGAGATCAAGTCAAGCTTTATCAACATGGTTCAAAATGCTCGATTCTTTGGTCTACCATTGGAGAACCCGCTAGAGCATTTGGATAACTTCGATAGGTTGTTTGGCATGGTGAAGATAAATGGAGTGGCAGAGGACATCATCAAATTCACTTTGTTTTCGTTCTCTTTAGGAGAGAAAGCATCACAATGGGAGAAGAGCGTTGTGACATCTTCAATCACAACGTGGGACGAATGCAAAAAGATGTTTTTGGCTAAGTTTTTCTCACCCAAAAAGACGGCAAAGATAAGAAATAAGATCTTCACCTTCAAACAAGGAGGAATGGAGTCACTTTATGAAGCTTGGGAACGCTTCAATGGATACATAAAAAGTTTCCCTCATCACGGTATAACCAAAGGTAACCTACTTCAAATCTTTCATAGAGGTATCTGTGAGAAGTATCTTCTATCTTTGAACACCGCTTCAATGGAAAGCTTTGCTAGTCTCTTCGCCGATCAAGGAGAGAAACTCATTGAGAATTTAGCCCAAAGCGACAATTGTGATGGAGATGACTATGATAGAACGGTTAGGAGTACGAGATCAAGGATGACAAGATCAAAGAGCTTAGTGACAAGGTCGAGAAGAAAAGTATTCACTTTGTTGAAACATAATTGGAAGGAGGACAAGAGAGTGAAAATCAAGAAGGAGTGTGCTACATTTAAAGAGGGTACTACGAAAAACCCTTCAACAAAGGATACACGCCTTATAATAACAACTTGTCCTACCAAAGCAACAATGTGGAGAATCCACAAGATCAAGTATATCCACCTAAGACTAACCAACAAGGGTACCAATTCCGGCCTAAACAAGGCTTCTACCAAAAGCCTCAACAAGTCGGTCCTGCCAAAGAGGAAGAGAATCATGCTATGCTCTAGAAGCTAGGCAAAGGACAAAATGAGACTAAAATCGAGCTTAACAAGAGGTTTGGAGAAATTAATACAAAGATGTAAGCCATGTACCAAGACATAAACAACAAGCATGAAGCTCTTGCTTCACATGTGAAGGTGATTGACTATCAAATTCAACAAGTGATTGCAGACCAAAAGTGAAAGGCCATGGTGAGAGAGAAAGGAGGGTCAACCAAGGACTTTTGCGATGCCTTCTTTAAAGAAATCGACAACCACTATCAACCATGGGACAATATTGTTTTCGCTATTGAAGAAGAGAAAATTATTGATGATTTTGAGAATCTCTTTTTGAATCCCTTTGATGAGGTTGTTGATTGGTTGAATGTTTAATTGGTTGGAAACCCACTTGAGAAGAAAGGTAATGATGAATTTGACCTTGATATAGATGGAAAAAGCTCTCCAATTGGAAAGGAGATTGAGAAGGAAGACACCCCTTTGGTTAAAGGGGATGTCGATTTCGAAGAGAATAAGATAGAGCCTTGGATTGATGATAAGGCTATCAAATAGGAAAGATTTGAGGAAGCTAATAAGGATGAAAGCTTCAAGGAAGAAAAAGGCCTCAATGCCTCAAGGAAAGAGACATTTGAGAAAAAGGAAGAGGAACCGAGGCTTCCTAGTGACACATTTAATGAGGGGGATATAAGTGGAGAAGAATTTACTATCTTGAACTATTCCTCTACCAAGTACCATTTACCTTACCCTCAGTGCTAAAAGAAAGAAATCATGGGAGTACTCCACCGAAAGATGAAGCAGGATGGCGACTTAGATATCCCGCAAGAATGGTATGAGAAGGCCAAAACCGATGCAAAAGCCTAAGAAAAACTTAATAAGAAATTGACTACTATAGAGAGGGTAGGGAAGGTGCTTCAAGCTAATAGTATCCCAATTTACATAGAAGTGGAAAATTTCTTGAAAACGAGCAATGATGAAGAAAGATTTGTCATACCTTGTGGTCTAAAAGGCTCCCTATTTGACGATGCATTAGCGGACACCAGAGCTAGCTTGAATGTGATCTCCCTAAATCGTGTGAAGGAGCTTGGTTTAGAAAGTGAAGTTAAAGAAGGAGCTAATCTCATACTTTTGGGAGATGCTACAAGGAAAGTCCCATGGGAAGATTGGAAAATGTGAAGCTAAGGGTGGGAAACACCTTTGTGGAGAGAAACATTGTGGTGATGGATAACAAATCCAACCAATACAATTTTCCAATCATAATTGGGACTCCGTTCTTGTTGACCACGGGAGCCATAATTCATTTCGGCATCGAGAGATTGACTTTGAAGTATGTTGATAAGGGAGTATTCTATCCCATGCTCGATTCCGATAAAGACATTGGATATTATGGCACCATGTGCCAATGGAAGGCAAGGGAGATCCTTGCAACTAACAAGGAGAAGGTGGCTAGTGAAGAGGAGATGCAAATACTTGGATTTTCAAGCTTCAAGAGTGGCTACAATCCAAATGTCTATAAGGGAAAAGGGGTTGAGAATTTCAACAATATCAAAAAGTGGGCAACAAAGAAATCTCCAAGAAGACCCAATTTCTAAGAGATGGTCCTCCACTTCATTCACTAAAAGAGAAGAAGAATGGTCAAGCAAAAGACATTAAACAAGCGCACTTGAGAGGAAATCTCATGAGTATCCTTTGTACATATTCCTTTTAAGCTTTAAATTTTCAAGTCTTTTAAAATTCAATAATGATGGTATGTGTTGGAGCAATCTTATTCCAAAGTCATTCTCTTGCTCAAGCTTAGGTGCCAAAGGCGTTTATTCAAGTCAAGGATAAAAAACCACAAAGGAGTTTTGCGAGTACACTTTCTACAAGTCACTATGACTTAATTCTAAGAACACTCTTTGTGCTAAGGTAAGCTCACTTAAATTCAAGCTATGCATTTGCATGTCACCATTTTAAAAGATTTTCAAGAGTGATTTTTCAAAAGCTTGATTTAAGAAAACTTAACCATTTTTGTTCCAATTTCGAGACCTTTTGCCTTAAATTATAACAAGTTCAAATAATGAGTTTTCCCCACTAAGTTATAGAATTCAAATTTGTGGTTATTTGCAAAAGCCCCCTTCAATTTAAAAGTTTTGGAAATGTAGAGACTTACTTTTAAATAAATTTTGTACTATCATCTCCTAGCCACAACTTTAAAGAAAACACTTTTCTCTCTCCTTTTTCTCCATTAAAATTGATTTTGAAACTATGTTTGACAAAGAGGAGACTGATATTTTAAGAGAAGATTTGTGTTAAAAATCTTATGATTTGATTTTTCTAAGTGCATTCAAGCTTCTTTATACATTCCATTTTCTTCGAACATCAAGGGCAAAGGTATGACAAACTTCAAAACCCCCTCTCTTTCTTTACATATTTTTGATTTTTGTGAAATATGAGGGTTTGTTGATGTTTAATGGGAGTCATGGGTAGGAGAAGTTTATTTATGAAGGTTTCAAGACTTGAAATGATTTGGAAACATTGATAAATGCATGAACCAAAATTTTGTTCTTGGGATGAATTGTGGAGGGAATAGTGTTTTTGAATTCAATTTTGGGAAAACTTGAATTTTGTGATTGATATGTGTGATTGGTGTTGAATGAGCATAGTTTCATGAGTCACTTTCTAAGTTCGAGAATTTCTTAAGTGTGTTCTTCATCTTGAAAGTTTTGAACATATAGGAGTCTCTTTGAGAAAGTTGATTTTTGAATACTATTGAGATAAGGTGTTGATTGTTGAATGATTGGTTTGTTTGCGCATAGTTAGCATTTACTACTTTAAGTTTGGTCCATAATTGTGAATTTAGACATATTCTATTAAGTGCACATCATTTCTAAATTTAGAAATGGTCTTGAAATGAGTATATGGATTTTGAACTTGGTAGTTAAGTAAGCATCAACATGACTCTAAGTTTGGAAAGTGTGAAATCAAATGCATACTCTTGTGTGGAAATTCCTATTAGCCGAAATTTATTTAGCTTTGAATGATGACATTTTGGTTTCTCATGAGTGTATTGAATTTAGAATCATGAATTAGCCTAGGCAGATTGCTAAGAACCAGAACATTGTGTTTCATGATTTAATCATTTATATAACAGTTCAAAGCTAAATCCTTTAGCACTTTCATTTTTTCTTTAAATTTTGAAGTCACCTTACCGATACTTTTTAAGTGTAGGAACCAAACAAGAATGGCACCATCAAAACTCGCTATGCAATTATCTTACCAATCTTGGCCGATTGAGGAGCGAAATATCTATTTACATCTCCAAATGCATTTGAAAGTGGAAGCAACACCGTGGGTTGATGAAAAATTTGATGAGAGACATGGCCATTCATTACCACGTGTGAGCATTGCTAAAAAGAATGGGTCTTGAAAGTTTGTTCTGAATGCACCATCCATCTTACACACAACAAACACTTCAATTCCTATCTACGTTGCACTTCCCACAAGGAGATGGAGACTTAGGGCATAGTTTTGGGTACATTGCCTTTCAGATAAAGGATGATGAATACAAGATCTCAATACGAGAAGTATACGAGGTCTATGGGTTTGACCCATCAAGGAGTGGAGGCGATTTCGAGGATGGTTTAGATTTGAGCAAGCTTTTTAAAAGAATTGCCTTCCAAGAATACATGGAGGGGTCAACCACAATAAGAAAGATCTAAAACCCAACAATATGATATACGATGGAGTTTGTGTCCAACACCTTTCTTGCTATGGGAAACCCCAAGAGTTATGAATGAGCTTGCTATGAAGTTGTTTTCCAAGGATTGAAGAGGTATTTAAAGGACCAAAATGGAGAGAGATGGGTAGATTACATAGGATACAACACCAACCTTGGTCTCTTGTTCATAAGTACTCTCGTTAATCATGCGGGGGAAATGAGGAGAACAAATCATCCCGTCACAAGGATTGGAGGCGTGCTCATTCCATTGTTTTACTACCTTGGAATTGAACTTGTTGAATGGGAAGGTGATGATTTCAAAGAAGGAAGAGGAACCGAAAATCGCCAAGAGCACAATGGACATGGTTTACTTAGTGGAAAGGAAATTCACCTATGGTTGTGGTCCTCGAGATGTAGTGATCTACTTGTTCATAGTTGAATAAAGAAGATGGAAGGCTTTTAACCTTCCTATGTCGTAATCGGAGCATCCTTCGTCAACAATGAATAAGGACATCGACTTTCACCTACCAATCCATCTTTATTACAAGTGAAGCACTCGACAAGGAGAACCAAGAATTCGTAGACTATTCGAACAAAGCCAAGCCCAAGGAGAGAGACATCAAGACATATTTGGCCATTCACTCCTCGACCAATTTTGGACACCACCACATCTAAAGACACCATATGAGAAATGCTTAGAGACTAAACTAATAAGGCATGCCAAGGTCCTAAGAAAATTAAGAAATATGCTCTCGTTCTAATGAGGCACTTCAAAAGGAGTGCAAGGTACAACAAATATGCAACCTCAAGTGAGAGTGATGAAGACATTCGAGAATGTCCAAAGCGTGATTTCAAAAGACCGAGACAATCCATATCTCATCTGTCATTGGTGATCCGTGAACAACATGAACAAGGAATGATACCACCAAGAACATCATACCAAGAGCCCTCGCGGAGGAGACACGGCAAAGACCCCGTCGGCCCTTCATCATCACGACCGAGGAGGGGATTCTACCGAGACAACAAGCTCGACTCTTCCATTGGTTCCATTCAACACTCATACAATTGAGTGTTACAAAGGTACACCTACTTACCATTGTTAATGCCACACATATTTTCTCTCTTTGTGTGTTTTTAAAGGTCAATCTCATGGCTTAGGATTCACCAGGACGGTGAAGTTTCAGTACGGGGGAGGTGCCTTAGTACTAATATCGTTTTAAGTTTTGGTGTATTCTTTTTCATCACATTTGAGTCTTGCATTTTATATAGTTATGATATATGAAAAACCAAAAAATCAAAAAAATTTCGAAAAACCCAAAAAAATCGAAAAACATTAGAAACCAAAAATATTTTCAAATCGTTTTTAAAGCATTGCAGATAGTTTGCATTCATTTGTGCATACTTAGATTGTTAGAAGCATATAGGATTTCATTTGCATCGGGAACAATGATAAAATTGCCTCTTAGGTAGCTAAGTTTTGCTTATGACCAATGCCCTCACTAGAACTACAATTTATAGCTCGATGGTCTTTCCAAAAATGGAAGTAGATGGTCTTTTGATGTCAATTCCTACTTAAAGAATAACTTAATTTAATGTTAAAATCTTCCATATGGGCTTTGATATACTTGACCATGGTGAAAACAATAACATTTGAGCTATGTTTTACCTATTTTTACCACCCTTTCTTAGCTCAAATGGCTAATTTCATCTTTACAGTAGTGACCAACCCTTGAAAACCTTAAACCTTTCTTTCAAAACACCCTAATACACTACAAGAAAATAGAAAGGTAGAGACGGAAATATTCGTCTCTAATTCGTCGCTAACTAGTTTTAGCGACGAAATAGAGAGGAAGCAGAATTTGTCGCGTTTCGTGAGTCGCAAATTTTTTTACTCTCTAATTCGTCGGTAAATCAGAGACGAAACGCGTTGCGTCTCTAATTCGTCGTTAAATTAGCGACGAATTAGAGACATAATTTAGCGAGAAATTAGAGACTAAAAATATGAAACGCTACTTTTGAACGCTAATTTGTCGCAAATTTTGCGAGTAT
>OVAN01006578.1:0-21071 GCA_900406275.1 Anastatica hierochuntica
ACTATAACGGGGCATAGGATGTGTGTTGACTATAGAAAGTTAAATGCTTCACCTAGGAAAGACACCTTCCCTTTGCCTTTCATTGACCAAATGTTAGAAAGATTAGCAAATCGATCTTATTATTGCTTTCTAGATGGGTATTCGGGTTTCTTCCAAATACCNCCATTCACCCTAGAGACCAAGAGAAAACCACTTTTATGTTCCCTTATGGTACATATGCTTATAGGAGAATTCCCTTTTGTCTTTGTAATTCCCCCGCTACTTTTCAAAGATGTATGATGTCCATATTTGATAATTTAATTGAAGAATGTATGGAGGTCTTCATGGACGATTTTTTCGTCTATGGAGACTCCTTTGGAGGATATCATTCTAATCTTTGCAGGGTATTGAAAAGATGCGAGGAAACCAATTTCGTTTTGAATTGGGAGAAGTGCCATTTCATGGTCCAAGAAGGGATAGTACTCGGGCATAAGATCTCCAAGAAGGGAATTAAGGTGGGTAAGGCAAAAATTGAGGTGATGATGCATTTAGAACCACCAAATACAATCAAGGGAATTCAGAGCTTTCTAAGTCACGCGGGATTCTATAGAAGGTTCATCAAAGACTTTTCAAAAATCGCGAGGCCAGTGACAAGGCTTCTTTGCAAAGACACGCCCTTTGACTTTGATGAGGCGTGTATGAAAGTATTTGGAAAGGTAAAGGAAGCCTTGATCTCGGCTCCGATAGTGCAAACTCCGGATTGGAAATCACCTTTCGAGTTTATGTGTGATGCGAGTGACTTTGCGGTAGGAGCGGTTTTGGGGCAAAGGAAAGATAAGAAGCTTCACGTGATATACTATGCAAGCAAAACATTGGACGAGGCCAACCCAAATATTCAACAACGGACAAGGAACTCCTAGCCATAGTGTTTACGTTTGAGAAGTTTCGCTCGTATATAATTGGATCGAAAATGATAGTATACACGGATCACGCCGCTTTAAGATACCTCTTGGAAAAGAAGGATGCTAAGCCAAGGTTGTTGAGATGGATTCTCCTCCTACAAGAATTCGATCTTGAGATCAAAGACAAAAAGGGAATTGAGAATGGAGTGGCGAATCACTTGTCAAGGATGAAAATTGATGATGGACTAACAATTAATGATTCACTCCCGGAAGAACAAATCAATTTGGTGGACACGTTTTTCCTCATTGAGGGAAATCTCAAACAATGGGAAGAAGAGAATGCTAGTGCGGTAACCACTACAACTCCTAGGTATGCCGATTTTGTCAATTACCTAGTAAGTGGAAAAGAGCCACCAAATATGGGGACTTATGGGAAAAAAGATGTTTTACCGAGATCTTAAATCCTATTATTGGGATGATCCATTTCTCTACAAGCAATGCAAGGATTAATTGTATAGAAGATGTGTTTCGGAGGAAGAAACTAAAGAAATCATCGCTAAATGTCAAAGTGCTAGCTATGGTGGACACTTTGCCACTTTCAAGACGTTTCAAAAAGCTTTACAAGTGGGTTTTTGGTGGCCCACAATGTTCAAGGATGCAAATGAAGTTGTCTCCAAGTGTGATGCTTGTCAAAGAAGAGGAAATATAATAAAGAGAAATGAGATGCCATTGTATCCTATTCTTGAAGTGGAGATTTTTGATGCGTGGGGAATAAACTTCATGGGAATAGACTCTGAACCCCCAGATATGACATTGATCAATCTATCGTGCCTTTGGGAATAAGGTGCTTGACGGTCGGCTGGGACTCCTTCTTCCTGGTTACCCAGCATCTCCTTAGCCTTGTTGGAAAGGAATTCTCGTAGGTATCCCTTTTTGAGCAGCTCGTTGACTTCTATTCTTAAGGATATACAATTCTTTGTTCTGTGACCGTTGTCATTATTGAAGTCACACCATTTGTTTGGATTCCGGCGATTATCGTGTGATCTCATCTTCTGGGGCCATTTGACTTGGCCTCCCATCTCTTTCAAGACTCCTACCAGCTCCACGCTCGATATTGACAGGTTGGATGCGTCCGGCCAGGTATGGACTGGTGGGAATCTATTGACGTCTGGCTTACCCAGAGGTTTATGTCCTTTGGGTCCCTTCTGTCCATTGTCGCTGGTAGGTCTTTGGTAGGGCTTATCATCCCTGGCCGTCTTCTCGGTCTTCATGACCCAAGATTCTTGCCTAGCAAGCATATCTTCTTACCACTTGATATGTGCCTGGGCCCTAGAGAGCACATCCTACATCGTTCTGCATTGATACTTGGTGAGCTCCATGTATAAGTCACCATCAGGCAGAAGTCCTCTCTTGAAGGGAGAAATAACGGTAGCAACGGTGCAGTTCGGGATGGTAACTTTCTGATTGTTGAAGCAGTAAAGGTAGCTCTTGAGTGGCTCTACCTTACGCTGCCTGATCTCATGAAGGTCATCAGAGGACTTGGGAGTCACTTTACTGCTGGCAAATTGCTCTACAAACAGATCAGTCAGATGAGCAAAGGATCTTATGGTTCCGGTTGGAATTGATATGAACCATTGCAAGACGGCCCCTGTCAGGCTAGATCCGAACCCCTTGCACATGGCGACTACCTTGTGCTCCTTTTGGATTGCCACAGTAAGCATCTTCTGCTTGTACTATGCAATTTGATTATCCGGGTCAGAAGTCTCGTCCTACAGCCTGACAAATGGAAAGGTAAACTTCTTGGGCATATCAGTGAGGGCGATCTCCTCTGAGAAGGGAGTGTCCGCGTTGGAGCTCAGGGCACTTTTCCTCATGGAAGGTGAGAAACTCGGAAGTCGCTCGATCACCGACTGTAGCGCCTCAAATTTACTAGAGAATATCTGCTCAAGTCGTCTGGCTTCATCAGAGAGTGGGTCGAGGCCTACGGCTTGTGGCTCTTCACTATCAATCAGGTCTTCATGCTCTTAAGCAAGGTTTTAGGTCATCTTGGGTCCCCGCTGCTGCTGGGTGTTCTCCCTCTCCCAGGTTATTGGTACGAGGAGTTTCTAGAGTTGGCATCTAAGGTACTTGGACCCTGAACCTGTGATTCGTGGCTTGATTGACCATTAGAGCCAAGTTTGCCTCTCTGAGGGTTTCGTTCTCTAGCTCCAGTTGCTGCAGGCGCTGCGTGTTCTCTTGGAGCATTTTGGCATGAGCCTCCATCTGCTCCCTCAAGGTCTGAAGTTCTGCAGCTGCTACGTCAGTTCCAGTTGGAGTCTGATCTTTTCGAAGCTGCTCCATCTCTCCTAGTCTCTTTTGCAAAGTCTCTAGTTTAGATCCATCTCATCGTAGGTGAGCTCTGCTCGTGCTGGTGTGATGTTTGTTGATTCATGATTGTCTCCAACCATCATCACGTAGTTGTTCCTTAAAAGCTACCCTCCTTCTAGCGCCAACTGTTATGGGTGATTTTGGTCGTTCTTTGTAGCACTAGGAAGCTGGAGGTCAATGAATGTTTAGCAAATGTGTTGGAATGTTTGTGCTAAGCTTAGATATCAAAGATGGCAAAAAGATGCTTGTTGTATTGATTCTTTGCTTAGGGTTTTCGTGCGTGCACGTTTTTCCTTTAAGCTTGGTATTTATACATGAATTTCATTATTATCCCTCCAAAAATTGGATATATAATGATTATCTATAGAATATATGCGTATTTATCTAAAATACATGTCATTATCTACTAGTTGGAATAGCAAAAATAAAGGACAGGCGGTGATCGACTGGCTTCCGGCTTCCAGCTATGCTTAGTCGTCTGACTTCCGGCAACCGGCTATAGGATGTCGTCTGGCTTCCTGCTTTTGGGCATTCCCCTACCTTGAGGTCTTCATGCTGTACTCCATCTAGGTCTAGGGAATTCCCATGACCTAAATTACTCCCAACATCTTCCATCGTTCTACATTGAAATTTGGTGAGCTCCTTGTATAGGTCACCATCAGGCAGAAGTCCTCTCTTGAAGGCAGAAATTGCGGTAGCAACATTGCAGTTCGGGATGGTAACTTTCTAATTGTTGAAGCGGTTATGGTAGATCCTGAGCGGTTATGCTGCCTGATCTCATAAAGGTCATTAGAGGACTTGGGAGTCACTCTACTACTGGCAAATTGCTCCACAAACAGATCAATCAGATGAGCAAAGGATCTTATGGTTCCGGTTGGAATTGATATGAACCATTGCAAGGCGACCCCTGTCAGGCTAGAGCCGAACCCCTTTCATATGGCGGCTTCCTTATGCTCCTTCTGGATTGCCACAGTAAGCATCTTCTGCTTGTATTGTGCAATGTGATTGTCCGGGTCGGAAGTCCTGTCGTACGGCCTAACGAATGGGAAGGTAAACTTCTTGGGCATATCTGTGAGGGTGATCTCCTCTGAGAAGGGAGTCGCTCGATAACCGACTGCACTTTTCCTTAGGGGAGGTGAGAAACTGGAAGTCGCTTGATAACCGACTGCAGCTCCTCAAATTTGCTGTAGAACATCTGCTCCAGTCGTTTGGCTTCATCAGAGAGTGGGGCGAGGCTTGCGGCTTGTGGCTCTTTTGTATACATCAGGTCTTCTTTCTCTTGAGCAAGGTTTTGGTTATCGTGGGTCCTCGCTGCTGCTGGGTTTCCTCCCTCTCCCAGGTTATTGGTACGAGGAGTTTCCAGAGTTGGCATTTTGGGGTACCTAGACCCTGAACCTGTGATTTGTGGCTCGATTCGCTGTCAGAGCCGAGTTTGCCTATTTGAGGGTCTCGTTCTCCAGCTCTAGTTGCTGCAGGCGCTGCGTGTTCTCTTGGAACGTTTTGGCATGAGCCTCCATCTGCTGCCTCAAGGCCTGAAGCTCTGCAGCTGCTACGTCAGATCAAGTTGGAGTTTGATCTCTTCGAAGCTGCTTCACCTCTCCTAGTCTCTTTTGCAAAGTATCTTGTTGAGATCGCATCTCATTGTAGGTGAGTTCTGCTCGTGATGGTGTGATGTTTGCTGATTCATGATTGTCTCCAACCATCGTCACGTAGTTGTTTTTGACAGCTCCCCTCCTTCTAGCGCCAGCTGTTATGGGTTATTTTGGTCGTTCTTTGTAGCACTACGGATTCTGGAGGTCGATGAATGTTTAGCAAAGGTTCAAGAATGTTTTAGCTAAGCTTCGAGATCAAAGATGGCGAAAAGTTGCTTGTTGTATTGATTATTTGCTTAGGATTTTCGTGCATGCACATTTTTGCCTTTAAGCTTGGTATTTATACATGAGTTTCATGATTATCCTTCTAAGAATTGGATATATCATGATTATATGTAGAATATATGCATATTTATCTAAAATATATGCCATTATCTACTAGTTGGAATAGCGAAAATAAAGGAGAGGCGGTGGTCGGCTGGCTTCCGGCTATGCTTGGTTTTCTGACTTCCGGCTTCCGGCTATAAGACGTCGTCTCGCTTCCTGCTTCTGAGCATTCCCCTACTTTGAGGTCTTACTGTTGTACTTCATCTAAGTCTGGGGAATTCCCATGACCTAAATTATTCCCAACAGGTGTTGCGCCGAGTCTTTGATAATACCAAGGACAAGGCCGCGGGGAAACTGGCACCTGGTTGGGAAGGACCGTACCAAATAGTGGAAGTTAAAGGAGCAGGGGCATACAAGTTATAAGACAAGTACGGAAAAGTATAACCAAATAGTTGGAACGCGTTACACCTAAAGTATTACTTCTTCTAATAGAATGCTCCTAACCTAGATGACCATACCCCGGATACGTTTTTCTGCTTTGGATTTTTTCATTTCTTTTACATCTTTTTTATGTAATCATGCTACAACTGCTTTCTCACGAGAAAATTCAGTTAAAAGCAAGGGGAAAATATGTCAAATGACTACTCCTCAATAAAGGAGTAATACAAGCAACGTACCCTTCCAAAAAAAGGGAAAAGCTCAAAAAGAAGTCTGCTTGAACAAGAGAAAATACACGAAAGAAAGCAAGAGACAAAAGTTTCTTATTATGCTTCACAGAGAGTGGCTAACCGGAAAGTATAGTGCTAAGCAGAAGCAAAAACAACTTAACCTTGCTTACCAGGTCACAGTAAATCCAAAAGCTATGTGACCTGAGTACATAAGCATCACCGATACCTACTTACCCAGACATGGTAAGTAGAAGAAAAGTCAAGCACTTGGATCCCTTTCTGGGGGAGGTCCATACCAGCAAAACCAATAAGACTGATAGTGGCTTCATTGTAGAAAGCAGAATGCAGCAAAGCGAAACAACTATTCCGGATAGCTGAATGCCAACAAACTAGTGGTTACCTTCGGGTAACAGAATGCCAACAAGCTGGAAGATACCCCCGGGTATCAAGAGGCCAAAAAACGCAAGCTAGTGGTTACCTCCGGGCAGCAGAATGCCAAAAAGCCAAAAGATGCCTCCGGGTATCCAGTGGCAAAAAACGCATCTTGGAAACCTAAGCATTGTCTAAGGACAAGAAGCAGAACTCCCTAAAAAACAAAGAGAGATAATGAGATTATCCCAACTTGGAATTCAAGAAATCTCGCAAGACACGGCAAAGGCTAGAGGCCAATAAGCCAGAAGTCAAACAACCAGAGTATCAATAAAAGACTAGAGGCTTATAGCTACAAGCCAGCTGGTCAAGACGCAAAGGCCAGAAGCCAGCCGGCCAAGATGCCAATGGTAAATAACTCGCCAAAGCATCGACCATGAATGTCATCTCTAAATCTAAGTCAAAAATCTGTTAAGGCAAAAAGAAAACTGAGAATTAGAAAAATATTCATAAAAGGCCACGAAGAACCGAAATACGACTTTTGAAACCCGAAGGGTAAACAAAAAGAAGGCCTAGAAGGCCACTAAAGATTTAAGGCCACAAAAGCCATGAAAAGTCATTACAAAGCCCACAAGGGGCAGAAGTAAGCCCACGCAGGGGCAGATCATCATCAACAAAAAATAACAATAAATCCCATAAGGGGAGAGCAGCTTGACTCTTGGTTCTGGGTCTGGAGGCTAGGCAGCTGGAGGTTCAGGAGAGGCAGACTTCTCAACATTTGGCGCAGAGTCCGCTGGGGGTGTATAAGTTAGGGCAAGAGGAATCTTTGGTTCACTTTCAAAGGTGGGAGCTTTGAGGTCATTCTCTTCCGCCTCCGCAATCACCACCATCTTGCAGTTCTCAAATTCCTCCTGAAAGTTCCAATACTTGGCCTCACCCTTGAGGTAGTCCAGGACCATCTTCCAACGGCCCATGATCTTGGCGTCGTTGATGGCCATGGATATCTCCTCCGAGAAGGTGGTCACCCTGGCATCTAGGTTTTCAATCTCTTCTTCTAGCTTCACCTTCTCCTTCTCCGATTCTAGCCCCTGGAGAAATTCCTTCATCTCCCTCAACTCCTTCTCCAAGCCAGCAGACTTTTCCTTCTCTTCTTTCAGCTTGGCGAGGTAGTCCTCAACCTGGGCCTTCCCTGCAAAGATCACCTCCGTGGCGATTCGATCCTTGGCATGGAAGAGCGATGCAGCTAGCTGAACAAAAAAGAAGAGGTAGGTTCGCCAAAATAAAAGGAAATAGTTAAATGTCAACCAAAAGCCTAAGGTAGACCAGTTACCTTGATCATTCCCTTCTGGACATGATTGAAGATGCCATGATTATCAAAGCTAGGAGGATTAGAAGGAGGTGCAGGGAAGACGGAGCTATGTAGGTGATCCAAGGCACCATCAAGATTGCGGACAGAGGAGGAGGACTGCTTGGCAGGAGGACCCTTCTAGTTTTTGCTGGAGGCAGTGGCCTTCTGGGTCCCCTTCCTCTTGGACCCAGCAGAGGGAGACTTTGAGATCTCCCCCACGTCCGGAACCTTTCTCCCAGGCGCCAACTTTGCCTTCCTCGCCGCCTGGGCCTTTTAAAAGTTTTCCAACGCCTTAGACCCAGATCCTGACTTATTCCCTGCAAAACGGTAAAAGGTCAGCCAAGGAGTTAGTCAAAAGGGGGATAGAAAACAAAACTAAAAGAAGAAAGAGACAAACCTTTGATACTACTCTGGTTTAACGCTTCCTCACTTAGCAAAATCGGGATGCTCCTTTCTTTAGCAGAGATCTCTAAAGCTTCCTCAGCTTTCTCCTTGCCTTCCTCTGATTTCTCCATATAAACTTTTGCAAAAACGAAAGGGCAAGAAGTTTAGTGACCAAGCTAGAAGCATTAAAAATAAAAGCATCCTAAACCTACCGATGAATATCCACTGAGTAGAGAATCCAGGAAACGTCCCGACTCTCATAGAAAGAAACTTTTAAGCCCAATGCTTGGTGAAAGCCGCCCCTTTGCTCTCCTCTTTTTCCAGCTCCAACACCAAAGGAGCACCAGCTCGAGGGTGGAAGTAATATATGCTTTCACCCGGAAGAACATGGGTGAAATAATAGAAGTAAAGATGCTCGTTAATGCCAAGATCCAGCCCATGGAACTCGTTAAGCACTTGGACGGTGGTAAGGATCCTCCAAGAAAGTGGATTTAGCTGGGAAGGACATATGTTGAAGTGTTCCGAGACTTTCCTCACCAGGGCCGGTATCGTACCCCTGACTCCGACCTCGTCCATCCCAGGCACCCTCAAATGGACATCTTCTCCAATGGAATACTACTGTCGCCAATCTTCCAGGATCTCAGAGCTTACGTTGGAAAAAGGGCCGACCTTCAGAAGATCTGGATCCGCAGCGCATCGAAAGGGGCGAGGATTGGCTTCAAGGATCTTTGTGTCCTCGGAAGATCTAATCAGGTGCCTCTTTCGGACGCGAGCATCGACGAAAGATGAGGCTACCAGAGAAAACTCATCACCAGAGCTAGTCATCTTTGGGCTCAAAAGGATTTGATCTTGTATCTAAAGCTCGATTAGTGCAAGAAAGCTTAAAAGCTAAGGCTAATTCGAAATCCTAAGAGTTGTTTTCTGGAATCTATCCTAAAAGATGTGAAAAGAAGAAGGAAGGAGAAGATCAAACCTTAAATCGCGGATGGAAAGCTTGGTAAGGATTCCGGAAGCAAAGAGTTTAACGGAAAAAAGGAAGAAGATGAAGTTAAAATGCAAGAGAGAAAAGAAAGAAAAGGTTTAAAATGAAAGAGAAGAAATCGAAATCAGCCGCATGCGTCCAATCATTGGCGCACATCTCGCGAAAGTAATGGCTATATTGTTTCTTCTCAAATCTTTGCAAATCTTCATAAACGACTATAATCTCTTCCTCCAATCCTCATGAAGTCAATGGCTGGGATTTTTCAACAAAATAACAGCCTTGGAAAGGTGCTAACGACTCATGAAATTTGAAATTCAAAGCCCTGAGGTCGGACATCAAGAGGCAGATGTAACCTCCCGCTGCAATGACGCCCATTATCTGATGGAACTAAAACTAAAACCATGCAAATGATTACAGAAAATAAAGGCGACACAAGTCACAACTAAAATGGCTGAGCAACTAATAGATTCCTTCCTAAGCCACATGGAAGACATGTTATTCCACAGCTTTGGATCGAACCTGCGCAATAAAGGGCAAACTATTGGGAGTAATTTAGGCCATGGGAATTCCCCAGGCTTATATGGAGTACAACAGTAAGACCTCAAAGCAGGGGAATGCCAAAAAGCAGGAAGCCAGACGACGTTTCATAACCGAAAGCAGGAAGTCAAATGACCCTGCATAGCCGAAAGCTGGAAGACAGCCGACCACCGACTCTTGCTTCTTCTTACCATTTAAATTAGCAGATAATGATGTGTATTCTGTAGATAAAGATTCATATACTTAATAGATAATCATGATGTATCCAATTCTTGGAGGGATAATGATGAACTCCATGTATAAATATAAAGCTTAAGGGCAAAACGTGGGGACACGAAACCCTAGGCTAAATAAATCAATACAACACTTGTTCTTTTGCTATTATTGATCTTGGAGCTTAGGATATCTTCGAATCACACACGCTATACATTCATCGACCTCCAGCTTCCATAATGCTACAAAGAAAGACAAAAATCACCTGTAACAAAGATGATGTTAGTTGAGCTGCCATTGTCGATGAGGATTCCCCTCATAAGGCAGTTTGCAACTTTTAGTGATATCACCAGGGCATCATGGTGCGGAGTTATAACTTCTCCTCCGGTATCAGTGGTGAAGCTTATTAAGCCAGTGCCATCTTCGCCCTCTCTGCAAACCGCCATGATATCTACTCCATGGTTGATATTGGTAGCGCGAGTGCTTCTCTTGGCAGCAGAGATTGTCACCCCGCTTATTTCCTATCCTCCAGTAATGAAGTTGACATCATAGTCGTGCCTTGGCGAATCAGGCCTTGCCCCATAGGAACTCTCGTAGGTATCTCTTTATGAGCAACTCATTCACTTCGAGCCTTAGCTGGAAGCAATCCTCTGTTAGGTGGTCATGGTCATGGTGAAAATGGCACCACTTAGACGTGTCCCTCTTGTGATTAGGGGCCCACATCTTTACAGACTTGTGATTAGGGGCCCACATCTTTACAGACCACTTGACCTTTCCGAACATACGTCCCAGCTCAATCACTATCTCAGTCGGGGATATCACCATGGTGGACATGTCAGGCCAAGTCATGGGCACATACTTATCATGCTCCTCTTTTGCCAAGGGCTTTGGCCATCCTCTAGGGCCACCCTTGGCGGAGTTTTTAGGTCCAGACCTAGCGTTAAGCTTATCGTCTCTGGCGGCCTTGGAGTGACCATAACTTTTGGGATGATTTCTCTGCGCCGGATGGGCCTGATAGGCTGGGTCTTCTTCCCGTTTAATTTGGACCCTGGTCTTAGAGAGTACATCCTCCATGGTACGGCAAGGTACTTAGTGAGGTCCTTGTACAAGTCGCCATCGTGTAGCAATCCCTACCTAAAAACTGAGATGGCTATGGAGGCGACATAGTTGGGGACCGGCGTTAACCCCCATTGAATCGGTGGAGGTACACTCTCAAGCTCTCGCCATGGGGTTGCTTTATCCGATAGAAATCATCGAAATCACGTCTCAAAACTCGGCTGCTAGCGAACTACTCAACGAAGCGGTCTGTCAGCATGGCGAAAGAGATTATAGAGACGTTGGCAAGGTTGGAAGTACCACAACAACGCTTGGCCTGTGAGGGTTGCTCAAAATCCTTTGCACATACAGACCTCTAAATGGTCATTTTCGATGGGGGTAGTGAGCATGCATTGGCGATACTGCAAGATGTGCATCTCTGGATCGGTGATCCCATCGTATAGAGTCATGGTTGGACAAGAAAATCTCTTGGGGACTTCGCCGTAAACAATAGCGTCAACGAAAAGCGTATATGCGTAGGAGTTGGGAATGCTCCTGATAATCGGTGGAGCTACTTCTGGTAGACGCTTTATCATGTTCTCCGTGGCTTTTAGCCTCCCCGTTAGCATGGCTTCCACACCAAAGGCCTCGTTGGTGTTTCTCTCGTAGGGTTTGCTAGGGTCATTTTGTAGTAAGAGACAGGGGTCCAGGTGAGACCTGATCTTGGAGTCAGATGTGTCTGAGCCTCCTTACCGACCTTCGGTGGCGTCTCGCCTAGGGTCTGCATCTACAGGACATTTCTCTTGAATCTTGCATTACTCTCTTCGTCTTCGCCATCGTCTTCAAGTGTGTCAGCATTTGTCTCCGCCGTTAAGGCTTTGAGAACAGCGTTCTCGTCTTCTAACTCCTTTAGACGAGCTTTATTTTCTTTTTAATTTCATCGCGATCAGCTCATATCCCTGCAGCTTTGCTGCGATTTGCTCGTGCTCTTGAAGATACGCCGCGATCGCCGCATCGTCGGCAGTCTCGGGTACTTTCTCTTCGGTTTGTTTCACAGCTACTTCCTCAAACATGGATTCGAGGTTTTTGCTACTTCTTGGTTAGGATGAACTGCCTAATTCTCTAATCTTTGATGCTTTGTTCTTGTTGAAATCTCCCCCTCATTCTAGCGTCAAACTGTTTGGGAGGTTTTTGGACGTTCTTCAAAAGAGAAGAACAATAACAAGGTATGTCGATGGTTTTTAGGGTTTTGGAAGAAAAAAGATGAGCGAAGGAGACAAAATATGCAAAAGAATCTTCTTTATTGATGAAAAAGAGGTCAATTACAATATGTGTATGTTTCTTTTGGGTGTAAATTCTCGGATTCCGGATCCTTGAACTAGGGTTTTTCCCTTTGTATTTATAGCTTTCGAGGAAGGGTTTTTCCATTTATCTTATGGATAACTCTTATATTCAAGCTTCTCATACAAAAGGAATATTTCCCAAGATTCAATAAGGTATTTGTCTGTATCTCTTAAGATCTTAGACCGACTTAGGGGATATCTGCTCTACCTCGGCTATGGCCTTGGCTTGGCGATGGTGTCCTTGGCTATGGCCTTGGTTAGCACCTACAACTAGGGCTTTAGTTATATCTCCTTAGTCTAGGATATGGTCGGACTCTAAAGAAATAAAATTATCCCTAACAGAAGCAGTATCATAATTAAATTTTAAAAAACGCTAATATGTATTGACAAATCTTAAAAAGAAGTACATTTTCAATTAAAATTAAATAAGAAGGTGGTTCTTCATCATATATATAAGTGAAAATAGATAGTAGTTATCAACAAATCCTACTTATTGACATTAAAGTTGAAAACATCATTAACTATGACCAAACTTTGTATTACGACAATTCTTCTTCCAAGCCTTTTGGTCCTTTTCTTTTGTAAGTATATGTTAATTTTAATTGGTAACTCATTAAATTCTGAAGTGGTTCTATGATTTTTCCGAATTAACCACCTTTGTTTAATTGTATGGAATTGTAAAATAAATGGTTAATATTTCGTGATTCAGATAGTTTAATTTTTTTTAAACAAATCACAATGAAAAACTTTCAGATTATAGTGGAGTTAAAGTTTCATGTCTGCAAAAACCTGTGACAGTTTCAGGTCACTTTGGAACTGGATATACAATTGGTTGCACAAGTTCAGGATTAAGACATTCAAGCGATATTTTTTTATGTGGCACCTAATAAGTCTTCGGACCCAGACGAATACACTAAAGAGTTTTTTCTAGGATCATGGCCGATAATCAAAGTCGATTTTTTAGTGGTGATAAAATCGTTCTTACATAATGATTTTTTTGACAAAAGGGGTAAATGCTACAATCCTTTCTCTTATTCCTAAGATTGAAGGTGCTATTGAGATTATCGTCCTATCTTTTGTTGTAATTTGATTTAAAAATTCAACTTGAAACTCATTGTGAATCTCCTAAAATTAGTGATTCTTGTGTACATTGTTCTGAATCAATCAACGTTGGTGCACGAACGATTTATATTTTAGAAATAACAAAACTGAATATCGAAGGATAACGCTGGAATTTTAAAAAGATTGGACCCCTCTAACAAACCTTTTTTGTGTACCTCTAATGACTAATTCTGAAAATGACCCATCCGAACCAATCTTTGTAAAAAATGAATAATTAAGATACTCATGTACTAAAAAATTTAAATGATAGTTAGCTAGTCAATTAAACAGGTTTTCTCAGTTGGCTCATATCATATGGCTATTCGATTATATTAAAAAATCTTTTACCTAATAAAAGGACTCAAATTTTTAATTACGCATGAATTCAATGTTGTTTATTTGAAATCTTCCATATAAATAAACATGGCCAAGAATATAATAAGGAACACTTTTTTTCTTTAAAAGTTACACCATTTGTCGAGGACATTGTAACCTGGTAGTTGAGTTTGCAGAACTAATCTTTGGGACACCAAGGTTTCATCCTCCTCAACCACAAAGTTGAGGGAATATGTGGGGTTAAATAGACTATCGTACCGGTCAGTTGTATTATGTTTATTGATAAAAAAAAGGTTACCCTATCTATAAGTAATAGTAATTCATATTCTTCCTTTTCATTCCTAATTTTACAAAGAATCACAGAGTAAAAATGTTTTTTTTTTACTAAAATTCGAGAGGAACATAAAGAATACATATCCCTCCAAACTCTTATTATTTTATTCATTTACAATTTATTTCTTATTTATTTCTATCATTTCTGTAATATCACTATTTATAACCTATATATTATATATAAACTCATTCTTCTCATTAAAAAAATTTGAGAGAAAAAATTAAACAAAAATATTAATGTATTCTATATAATGATTTAATAACATACATAATAAATTTATGAATAAAGTTACCGATAGCAGTACAACTTTTGTTCAAATGTTTTAGAAAAATATAATCATAAAAATGAACAAATATATATTGGTTAAATAAGAAATATGCATAAATTACGAGTAAATAATAAAAAAAAAACAAAAATACGTGTAACAACCACGTATGATTACACTTCTTCTCTTTTAATATACTTAGATTATAGTAGACGAAATCCACTTTGTTAGAAAATGATCAAAATACAATAAAAATCATGAAAATTTCAACAAATGTAAAATATCACATGGTGAAAAATACAATAAGTGTATCTCCCTTTTTATATGACTAACAATAAAAAATTTCATAAATTTTTTTTCCTTTTGATGGCCTTATTTTATTTAATGTACCGTTTCCAACGAAAATGAAAGATAATATTTTATATATATCTAGTTATAATAAATAAATTTGGAAAATAAGGACTCCATATCTCAATTCTTTTGTTATTGAATTAGTATCATAATTAAATTTAAAAATCTCTAATATGTATTGACAAATCTATACACAGAATACATTTTCAATTAAAATTAAATAAGAAGGTGGTTCTTTATCCTATATATAAGTGAAAATAAATATTAGTTATCAACAAATCCAACTTATTAGACATTCAGAATTAAAAACATCGTTAGCTATGACCAAAATTTGTATTAGGACAATTCTTCCTCTGAGCCTCTTGTTTCCTTTCTTTTGAAAGTATCTACTATTTTTAATTGGTAACTCATTAAATCATGATCTGGTTCTGTGATTTTTTCCAAATCAACCAATTTTGCTCAATTGTATGGAAATGTAAAATACATGGTTAATATTTCGTGATTCTGATATTTCAGAACTTTTTTAAAGAAAATCACAAGTACTAAGTTAAATAAACCTATTTTACTTAATAGGGTTTCCTCTATTATACTCTTCGAGCAATTTATGTGTTCGGGATTTTACTTTCATAAAATCCCCAATTATGATTATTATAATATATCTAAATTGCTAATATTTGTGAAAAGAATATCTAGTATATTAATTTGACAACTTATTTTTTTAACAATATGAAGATCAAATTGGAGCTAGGAATTGCAAAAGATGTTTAGATAGTAAAGACACTCTAACGATAGATTAAGCAAGAGGAGCAAACAAAGATTGTAGGAGCAGTAATGAACTTGGCAAATATCCATTAACTCCACCTCCTACTTCTCTTGAAGGCAAAAAACGTCGCAACTGTCATGCACCTAAACCTCCTCCTCTTTCTGTTTCATAAATAAATTAAACTATTTATTGTAAATTTGATGAAACCTTGAAATCTAGCATAGTAATATAATAAGAAATTCAAATTCATTTGATTTTAGTTTGATATATAAGATTCTGAATGATAATGCTTAAATCGTAAAACATAGATTTCAAATCATTTAAACTTTTTAGTTAATAAAATTTTTCTAGGAAATTGTAAATTTAACAACAACGAGTAAAATGTTTCAGTTTTTGATGAAGTTTCATTTATTTGAATCATAATTCATTAGGGAAAAACCTCAAATTAAATTTGATTTGAGTTGTTTACGTTTTGATTAGGTATATTTCTACGTAAGAAACTAAACAACTAAAAATTTTGGTTAAATGGTATAGTTAAAAAATTAACATTTACCATTTACAAAATGTTTTGAAAATATCTAAAATTAAATTGATTATTCAATCTCTTTAAAAAAAATTCACATTTAAATTTATACATTCAGAGCCTAGTACATATCATTTAAAAATTGCAAAAACTCATAATTTAAAACTAGTCTGACCACTCTTCTTTCAGATAGCAAATAAAAAACCACAAAATCTTGTTTTGAAAGCTATGAGAAGAATATCATCAAGACAAAGAAAGAGAAAGGCAAGATCGGTGTTGACTTAAGCTTGAAGGAAACTTGAGTCATAAGTTAAACCTAATCCTACCAAGTTATGGTTTCTAAAGAGATTACAAGAAGGAAATATATTTAAGAGTTATCTAAATATATATATGTTACCTAATGGGATTAGAATTTATCTAGACACCTCTATGTAAGGAAATGCCAACGTGTGACATAACTTCTGATTTTTGACATTGTTAGAGAGAGCTTTAGTTTTGAGTTATTTTCTAAATCAATAAATAGAGTTATTCTTTAATCATTGGTATTAATGGTCTCTACTAAATTCTATAATAGGTATCAGATCTACATGAAAATAGGGGCAACCTTACTGTGGCAACATGAAGATGAAAAGATTGAGTTAATGTCTTATACTTAACTCAACTAGTTACACGGTATGGGCCATGAGGATCAAAATTACGCTTAAGGTGCATACGGTTTGTGAAGTAATAGAGACATATGTAACTATCGATGACAAGAACAACATGGCCATAAAGGTACGAATTGAACACCGACGAGGACAATATTTGGTATCTTAACAACGAGACTAGCAACCACATGACTGTAAATTGAAGATATTTTTTCAAAGATTGATAATACAGTTACTGTAAATGTGTGACTCGGTGATGATTCTTGCATAGACATCAAAGGAAAAGGCACAATATTTATCAACATGAATGGTGAACGTAGAATGATGATCGATGTTTAGTTTATTCAAAATTTTAAAACTAACATCATTAGCCTTGGTCAAGCTACAAAATCAAGTTGTGATATAAGAATCAGAGAAGAATGTCTAACAATGAGTGATCATAACAGAAAACTACTTGCCAAAGCAATCAAATCTAGAAACCGACTATAAAAGGTTCGCATGGGAAGAAGAAACACTATGTGTCTACATCTATCAATGATAAGTGAGTCAAGCTGATGGCATAAGGGTTGAGAAACATAAAACTTGAAACAATAAATTCTATGATACAAAGATAAGTTGATCAAGGGATCCCGAGTGTTAACAATCAAAAAGAAATTTGATGATCATGTATACTCGGGAAGCAAACTAAAATAGTGTTTCCTCGAGCTACCTCATACCGAACAACCAAGATACTTCAGCTTATACACGAAGATCTTTGCGGTCCCATAACACCGAGTACATAAGCTAAGAATACGTATACTTTCGTTCTCATTGATGATTATTCTAGATATATGTTGAGAATCATGTGAAAAGAAAAAGGTTATGCTTTGAACAAAATTCCATAAACTTATATGCTTGGTTGAGCAAGAGACATGAGCAAACATACAAACTTTTAGAACATATACAGGAGGAGAATTTGTATTACAAGAGTTTAACTGAGTTGATAAATCTAGAATAAATTGACATCTCACTGCTCCATACACTCCTCAACAAAACAATATGGTTAAGAGGCAAAATAGGACCTTAGTGGAGATGGCAAGAAGCATTCTGAAGCATATACATATGCTAAATTATCTATGGGGACAAGCAATAAAACATCCCACAAATGTCCTCAATCGAATAGCTACAAGAACGCTCAAGGATAAAACACCATATATAGACTTCCGCAATAAGGAGCCAACTATCGATCACCTCTGGGTGTATTGGATATGCAAAGATAAAGAACCTACATTTAAAGAAATTAGATAATAGATCACGCATGATTTTTCATCTAGGCACATAACCTGAATCGAAGGCATATTGGATGTTTGACACTGAAACCCGTAAGATAGTGGTGAGTCGAGATGATGCCTTCAATGAAACAAAGGGTTGGAACTGGAATCAAAACAATTCGGAGCAAGAAAATGATGGAAGTTTGAGACGTCTTTTGGGAAATTCGGAAACTGCGGCATCCTAGAGATAAGGGAAGCTATCAAAAGTAAATAAAACAATACCGATAATGAAGGTTATGGTAATATTGATGAAGCAAAAGATGATAGTGATCCGAGAATGAAAATTCTATGGCATCACACGAAAATGAGACAGAAAATGTAGATGTTCAAGACTCGCCATAAATAAAATTAAGAAGAACAGAAAGACAAACAAAACACCAAAATACCTTGAAGACTACAAGTTTACTCTCCAAAGAAGAAGGAGAAGGATTTTTATTTTTCCTAAATAACGAGCCAAGAGATTTTTGTGAAGCAAAAAAATCCAATGAGTCATACTTTCTTGTGAAGATGAGATTCACTCAAACAACAAGAATCAAACTCAGAACCTCGTAGACCATATGTATGGGGCAAAACCGATTGGCTTAAAGTGGGTATTAAAACTCAAACGTAACTCTGATGGTAATGTTAATAAGTACAAAGCTCGACTCTTTGAGATACATTCAACGTAATGGAATCAACTTCGATGAAGTATTTGCTATAGGAGCTCAACTTAAGACAATACAACTTCTCATCAATCTTTCAGAATCAAATGGATGGGAGGTAGAACAACTTGATGTTAAATTAGCATTTCTTCATGGAGAGTTAAAAGAAATCGTTTATGTCATGTAACCAGAGGGGTTTGAAAACAAGGATGTGAAGACAAAGTTTATAAGCTCAATAATATTTTGTATGGATTAATGCAAGAACCAAGAGCATGGAACAATTAAAAAAATCAAATACTCCTTGAACTCTAGTTTAAAAAGTGTTCAAAAGAGCCATCAGTCTATCGGAAGATGGTGAGCGATAGTGTTCTTCTTATAACAGTTTATATGGATGATTTATTTACCACAAGAACAAATGGAAAAGTCATTGACGAGTTCAAAAAGAAGATGACTTCTAAATTCGAAATGAGTTATCTTGGGAAATTAACATATTATCTTGGAATTGAGGTGTGTTTGGACAAAGAAGGAAATAACGCAAAATCAAAAACACTATCCTTTGAAAATCTTGGAAGAATAACACTAGTAGAAAAAATTGCTATAGCCACGTTTTAGCCACGATTAGCCACGAAATTCGTGGAAAAATCGTAGCAAAATCGTAGCAAAATCATCCATATAGCCACGATTAGCCACGAAACGAAAAGCTACGATCATATAGTCACGATCATATAGCCACGACTTTTTTCGTGGCAAAATCGTGGCTATATGATCGTAGTTTTTTTTCGTGGAAAAATCGTGGCTATATAGATGATTTTGCCACGATTTTGTCACGATTTTGCCACGAAAAAAGCCACGCCACGTTTTTCGTGGCTTAAACGTGGCTATAGCAATTTTCTCTACTAGTGTAAGGGATGGAAATCTTCAATATGGTTCACACACTAATGGAACCTGGATAGAAATTGTTTGAATTCGAAGATGAAAATGAAATTGATGCTATGAGATTCAGGAAAAGTATTGGCTGCCTCCGATACTTACTTCATGTATGACCAAACTTTTCTTATTGTGGAGCACTTTTAAGTCGATATATACAGAGTCCTAAAGAATCTCATGGAGCTGCAATGAAGCAATGCTTAAGATATTTGCAAGCTACAACTACTCTCGGTTAAACGTTTGAACATTCGACTTCAAAGATACCAAAACTAGTAGGTTACATTGATAGTAATCATACTATTGATCTTGATGTTGTCAGAAGTACAACCGGTCACATATTTTATCTTGGTGAAAGTCGAATCTCTTGTTGTTCACAAAAACAAGATATTGTGGCATTGTCATCATGTGAGGTTGAGTTCATGGAAGGTACCAAAGCAGCAAGACAATCGATTTGGCTCCAAGATTTTCATAGCGAAGTCACTAGATTACCGTGTGAGAAAGTCGTGATTCGGATCAATTATCGATCAACAATTGCTCTTACTCAGAACCTGGTTTTCCACTATCCGAGTAAGTATATCCATACAAGGTATCACTTCATCAGGGAATGTGTTAAGAATAGACAAGTAGAGGTAAAACATGTTCCCAGAAATTAGCAAAAGAAAAATATCTTAATAAAGCTCTAGGTAGAACTAAGTCAAAAAAATGAGATATCTTATTGGTATTTATGATTTGGCGAGAATTGGTTTCAAATTTAAGGGGGAGAACATTGACTTAAGCTTGAAAAAATCTTTAGTCATAAATTAAACCTAATCCTAACGAATTATAGTTTCTAAAAAGATTAGGATTAGGAAATATATTTAGGAGTTATGTAAATATATGTTTTATCTAATGTGATTATGATTTGTTAGATATATCTTTATAAGGAAATGCCAATATGTGGCTTATATCATGAGTTTTGAGATTTTTAGAGAGCTTTAGTTTTGAATTATTTTCTAAACCAACAAAAAAAGTTACTCTTAAACAGTTGGTCTTAATAATCTCTACTAAATTCTATTATCAAAACCTGGGATGCAAACAAACGTCGAAGTATCGTTTATGATGGTGGCATAACAAAGCTAAAATAGAAGCTCAGTGAAGTGTGCATATAACCCTTTTTGCAACTTGCATACATGATTGGGAATGAGAGCACATTTATCAGCTAGTTTGATGCATACAAATAATTTTAATAAAATTGCCATGTAGAAACGGGTTTCACTTCTACCTGATAAGTTTCTTAATCATGCTCCTATGTAATATGTGATGAGAATCTTCCTAGGAGTGGCACTCTAAGTTGGTAATGGAAATAAGTATTGCTGCTATGATCACTTTACAATAGGCATTAATTAATCAGTCACCAAATTCAATTGGTATTAAGATCATTCTCGAGTTGAATAATTGATGCCTCTTAATTGTGAAACTTTGAAAGAGTACCATTCCATAGAACCACAGTTTAGCCATTCGATCATTTCTTTCACAGTTCATCAAATTTTCATTCAAGTAGATATGTTCGGTCGACGTAATCAAACACATTGAAAAAATAAACAATGAGAGCGGAAAATTTTTCTTTGAAGTTCGTAATTTTGATCATTGAAATCGAGAATCAAGAAAATATGTATTATAATGTTTGTAACACCAGTCACATTTTTTATTGTCATCGAGAGAAACTATTGAAGAAGATGAAAAATATTTTTTATTCTCATCTTTTTTTTTTATCAAAAAAAAAAGTATCTAACAAAATACTGTTGTGAAACTAATGGAAAACATCAATCACTTTATTAATGAATAAGG
>OVAN01006579.1:5932-21069 GCA_900406275.1 Anastatica hierochuntica
TACCTTTGAGTTGGCATGGTGGAACCCAATATATTACCTCTTTAAGTGCATGAGCCATATTTATTTCCATACTTGTGAGCTCTCTGCCTTCAAATATTGTCTGATGTGTGAGAAAGTTCAATCGAATAATAGCTGTTAAGGTACTCCTCTTCATCGTTGGATTTTCCTTGCTTTCTTCATCCAACCTCACTCTTTGTTCTTGTGTAAGCACACTTTCATCGAATGGTGGCTCTACATATGACTCCCACTTAAGTTTTTCCTCTTCTTCCAATGTTAGTAGTTCTCGAAGTGTTGCATCCTTTCTCTGAGGCGAATCATTGTAATCCATGACCATCAAACCTGCAAAAAAAAGAGCTAGATAATAAATTAGTAACAAAATAAAAAAATGCCTTAGACGCGCAATGATCTTAAGTTCTAAGACGACCTATTGGTCCCCGGCAGCGGCGCCATAAAACTTGATAGCTCAGATTTTCGTCCGAGATAACACTGCAAGCACACAGAAATACGTTGTAGTGGTTCGGGATCGAATCCACAGACACCAAAGGTAGCACGTAGAATTTCAGATCAAATAGCGGGCTAAAGGGAAAAAGATTTCTTGTAATAGATGCAGTAAATCGAAATTAAGAGAGCAAAGTAAGAAAGCAAGCAACAGCGGGGTTGTAAATCAATCAAAGAAGAGTTGGGCATTGAGTATTCTCAGGGAAACATTTCAATGAAGACTCGAATTATTGAATAGGGAATATGTTTTAAACCGTCTTTAACTCAAATACTAATATAGAATTTATCTACTTCCGTAGTATCAGTTCCTTATGTATTAGAAACCTCAAGACTAACATCCATTGACTCTCGGATTCTAATCATGCATTCTAAACAAGTTTGTTAGGTTCACAATTCACTTAAACATCAACTTCCATTGGCTTAAGAAGAATTGCTCATTTAGGATTCTTTCAGGAATTTAAATAAACAATTTCCAGGCGTTAAACAATCTAAGATCAGAAACTAAGTGATCAGTTTAATTTCATGCATTAGGAACAATCCTAGATGAAGATCCAATTGATTAAATCTCTAATTATACAATTCTATGTCAAAAATTCATGAATCCTTATGCGAGAACTTAAACCCAATAAGCAAACTACTCACTCATGATAATCAAACATACACAGATCCGATCAGAGAGAGACATGATTGTATTGAACAGAAAATAAAGAGTAAGGTTCATAATTCTTCTCGAAGTACGGAAGATGATTCTTCTCCTTATGTTACAAATCTCTCTCTTCCTCTCAAAAACTCAGAAAACATCATAATAAAACCTAAAAACGAGTCTGGGTATTTTATATGTAATATGGGTCTTCAATCTTTGATTTTGGTTCAAAATAAGTGGTTTTAGTTGCGTCGAGACAGGGATCGATCGATTCTTGTCTCAAGATTGATCGATCTCTGTCCTTCTGCCAGGATGCTCATTTCTGCGTATACGTCTCCTCGTTGCCAGCATGACAAGTGTTCAGTAAAATGGGCATAACTTTTGATCGCACTGTTGGACTTCCTTCAAATCCCCTTCAAATTAAATCTAATTCTTATGGCTATCTTTTTTAAAAATTTCATGTTGATCCAACGGTGGGAAGTTTGTCAATCAAGGCCAAACTTCTAACACTTCAACATGATTCTGCATTCCAAATATCCATTTTTGGTCCAAAATTGTTTTGTTTCTCTCCAAAGTAACCTAAAACCTGTAAAAGCACTAAAAACACCAAAATACTCTAAAAAGAACCATATACTTGTCAAAACATCATTTTTCTCGAATAAAACATTAGTAAAAACCTATAAAATACGAATACATCATAAGTCTTTCTTCTTTCAATCTTCTTCTTTTGTTCATGTTAGTTTTACACGTTTCTTGGTCATGAGTGAGTAATCTTTTAATGTGGATTATGGGTTAGATAGATTATGGATGTTTAGATATTTACTATTGATGCTTGAGATTAGATTCATATATATTACATGTTTAGGGTGTTATTGATACTAGATTTGACTTGATTAGTCGATTCCTCGATTTGGAAAATTTCATATCCGGAAGGTACTCGATGAAGTTCTAAATAAAACTCTAAATGAACATTTCATATTTAGCCTATGGGAATAGGCGATTAAGGTGGATCTGCTGACACTTGGAGTTGTGTTTAGTGATTAATGATTACTAAATTATTGTTTGAAGACTAGCTTGATTCGGTTGTCATTAAATGGATTAATATCATGTAAATGAACTAATTGATCTTGTGTGTCTTGATTGAATGGTTCTTAATTTTGGGTCCTCACATCTTTCGTTTGCATATTATATCTTTGAATTGATTATTCTAACTCATTGTCTGCATTGCTTTATCATCTTTATATTCTTTACTTTTTACTTTATTAATTTCTTGTTAGGTTCTTGTTTCCTTATTTCACTTATTTTATTTTTAATTTTTATGAAATGAAAAAGGTGAATTTAACCTAGAAGAAAGCTTAAAATCATAGAGAGAAATAAATTGAGGAAAACACCCTTTAAAGTTTTTTTATTAATCGTGTGAATAATAATTACAAATTTCGAGCACATGTATTTATAACCTCAAAAAACCCAACTTTTTAAACTGTGTATACTTTGGACTTTAGCCTATTAAGAAACAATACTAAGCTAACTGAATGTGGAAGCTTACTGATACATATGAGATTTAAGTTATTTTGAAGTAACATTTTAGTTGATAGTTGATAAGAGATTTAATTCTCTACCGAGATTAAATCAAAATTAATTCCAAGAGCAAGAAATATCTTGTAATATAACGAAAGATCGATCCAGAAATAGCATGAAAACATACTTAGTTTTATATATCTCTATGATTTATCTAAATTAGTGCAAGATAAATAAGGAAAATTCAAACAATGATGTTAACCAAGCTAGATACTACGATAAACCATATGTGTTGTATCTTTATAGAAATAGAAAAATAAAAAAATTGTTAATGTTTTGAAAATTGTACATTTATCTAATTAATTTCATTTTCAAAAAATTAATATCAAATAAAAGGGGGTAAATTACCCGTATACCATAATTTGAGAATCTATATGCCGATTTGCCATATTTTTTTAATCTTTACATAAATGCCATAATTTACTTTACTGATGGGACGATTTTACCCCTGCCGTAATTCTCTCTATGATTCCATACTTCCATGGATTATATTCTAATCATATCTTGTCCTAATCGTATATGTTGAATATTTAAATTGTAAAATTCCTAAAGAAACAGAACTTGTGTTCGGTTTCAACTATAAACTATAAATCCAAAAAAGAAAATAAATCCTACACCCTAAACCCCAAATAAATTAAACAAAACTCTAAATTAAAAAAAAAACTATAAAACGCGAACCCCGAGAAATAAAAAGTAAACCCTACACCTCAAAAATTAAACCCTAAATCTGAAATTATAAACTCTAAACTCAAAAAACAAAATCATAAAACTAAACCATAACACCAAAAATAAAATGAAATCCCAATGATAAAACAGAAACCCTAAACGCTAAAAAAAAATTACTAATACTAAACGGAAAAAAATAAATTTCAAACACCAAACACTAAACTCCAATCGCAAAAAAAAAGAAAAACTAAACTTGTTGTTTTTTTTAAACCCATAATTTAAACAAATGGTAGTAACAAATTTAAACCCTCCACTTGTTGTTTTTATTTTTTGACAAAAAAAAAACAAATGGTAGTAAAAAAATAAAATACATTTAGAGAAAATATGAAAATGAATTAATCTAGGGTTTTGTAATATTGATTACAATTTCCCTTCATAAAATACAATAACGTTTCGCCTACTTCTATAATTATAAACATGAAAAATTAATTTTGAATGGACCATTTGACGGAGTAAAATAAAAGTAAACATATCTAAGACTTTATAAGTAATCGTATATTGTTTTGGTCAGGATAGGTAATTAAATGAAAAAAAGTAGAATTATAGAAAATGTCTGCAAGGTTATGATTCGATTAATGACTCGTTTCCATAAACAACTTGTGTGCTATCCTCACCAAACCCAATTAGCTCTTTTTTTCATTCTTCTCTAACTAACTATACATCCTCAAGTGCATATTGTACATAACTTCTTAGAGAAATTTACGTTTTCCATCAAGTTTTCTATACCAAAATTCAAATCATATCAAAAATTCAAATTAATAATCACATACGGTGATATAATGTGATGGTCAAAACATTTTACTAGTAGAACTATTCCACGGCAACAACAATTATATATGTGCTTTGCAAAGAGGACTCGAAAATGTGGTTAACTGTTATGGTTTCATATCATACCTATGCCAAATTTGCTTTGAGGTACATAAGGAGTTAAGGACTTATAGTACATAAACTTTAGCTATATCAACCATTATTTAAGATTTCCTATAAAAAACCCATTATTTAAGACCAAAACCCTAAGAAAAAATTATTCATATGTAAAATAAACAAATGAGGCTCAGACTCTGATTACCTTTGCAATTACATGATGTAATTTACATCAGACTAGATTGTAAGACCAAAATTTAAAGACATAACTTTAATAAAGTACAACCTTATCTTACAGTCTTAACGGGGCATAACCATGCAATATATGCATCACTAGACACCATTTCTTTATTTCACACATACTGCAAATATATATATATATATATATATATATATATATATATATCCGTAATCATAATACTAGTTTATATTATACGGTTGATTAGTTTGTTTAAATCAAGGAAAATTCCACAAGTAATCGTCTGCTCCGGTGACACCATCAGCTTCAGAAGCAGCATCAAAGGCGGCCGGACGTGGCGGGCTGAGCAGCATTCCTTCAGCCATGTTACTGAGCACACTAGGCATGTTAAATATCAAATCCTCGTCCATAAATCCATCCATATTTGTATTTTCAAAACTGCCATTCATCATCATCATGTTACTACTACATTCCACACTGCTTGTTGTGCTGTTATTATTGGCCATGACAATGGCATCCTTAGCAGCACCAAAAGCAGAAGCTGCTGAAGCAGCTGCGGCTTGGATGTGACCTGGTGACATGGAGGCTGGGACAGGCAAAGAGGAAGCTGAGTTTGGGAAGTTGAGTTCAGTTTGAGTGCCTTTGAGGGCTAGAGCTGCCACGTCGTAGGCTATTGCCGCCATCTCGGGTGTCGAGAATGTCCCTAACCAGATACGGTTTGGTTTTCTTGGCTCACGGATCTCAGAAACCCATTTGTCTGAGTTCTTTCGTTGTCTTACTCCCTTGTACAAAGGGTGGCGGCCGCCATTGTCTTTAGAGGTTCCTGCCATAATATTTGATAATGAGAATTAGGGTTTAGAGGAGAGAGGAGTGATGAGTTTGATGAAGAAGAAGAAGAAGAGATGGAAGCCATTTATTGGGCGGGGGTGGGAGTTAAGTTAGTTGAAGACTGATAGAGAAGAGAGTGAAGAAAGTGCAAACCAGTTATGGATGAAGAGATTAGGGTTTGAGAAGGATTGATCACAGCTCGGAGTTGATGAAGTTGAAGCTGTCAAGATAGCTTTTTAATTGCTCCTCTGGTTGTAAATCGTGTTTCTTTTTTGGTGGTGGCCAAATAAGTCTTTGTATATATGTTTCTATCTAAAGTGGTTGTTTTCACCATCAAAGGTACATGAATATATATGTTTCTCATAATCTTGACATCACTTTGTATTGTAGACACTTCAATTATATAGAAGTAAGACTTATTTAGTTTCACTTTTTCTGACTTGAAATAAACTATCGAGGTGTGTTACCTCTAAGCCTCTACAGATGGATAGAAAAAAATACGTAACGCTTCAAAATATATTAGTTTATGTCATTCGAGACATGGCCGGGGACTACCACGTAAATCATGATTTTTGCAGAAATTTTTGCTAAATGAAATAATTAGATAGTTTGTGTGATTAACATATGGTGAAAATACGTTGTATAATTAATGGATCTATCTATTTTACTATACATGTATTCTACAGTGTATATAACCACAATTTTCTTCAATGTCATAATCAGAGTTTAGTGTATATGTATTTCCTCTATATTGCTTACTTTAGGGATAATGGATATTTCGAAATGGGAAATATAGAGTTGACTTGGTGAATGATATTTATAAAATAATTACATTTGGAAGTATTTTGGAAATGCTAAGAACAACTTAATTAGTGTGTGATCGCTGTTAAGGTCATTTTCTCTGAGGCTTTGTCACTCCACTAAACATATATTAATTATATTGTAATAGAATTATCTCGTTGAAACTTGTCAAATCGATTAGGGTAAGAAATCAATTTCACGTCTCTATATATCTTGGAATTATTGTTTGCATCAACCACATTGATATAATTAAGAAAATTTATTTAAGTAAATCAAAATTCCTCTTTCTCATATACACTGTTGGTAATTGATCTACAAGGGTGTCAAATATGTATGTGAAAGTTTATGGCTTTGAGTCTATAGGTTGTTTAACACCGATTATTTTGATATGTACTTGGAATTGGTAAATCAAAGATTTCTTAGGGTATAATTTGACAACTACGCCTATAACTATATATTGGTTAGAGAAAGTTTTTACTCTATTGCGATGAGCCAACAATATGTAGAGATGTAAACTAAGCTGCCTAGCTCGAGAGTCCAATCTGATTCGTACTAGTAGCTCTTTGTTAATTTGCCTTCAATCATAACTTGGAAATAAAATAGTAAGTTTAATCTTGCACAACCTCATTAAAGAAATATCTTAAGTTTTATTAACTTACAAAGTTTTTAGAACAAAAGTAATAAAAAAAAAATTCAACATTTTGTACAAGAATTACATTAGAAGTTTAAGGCACCAGATTTTTGAATTTAAGGAGGAGTTCCAAGCGCTCATCTGAAGTTTTGAAACGTCAGTCGAATGCATACGATGATTGTGTTGGAGAATCTTTAACCCAGTGTCGGTGGTTGGGGAAAATCATGCGAGATAGTCACTTGGTAATTCTTCTAATCTTTCGGTCCGATATAATTTAAACCAGAATGACAAAAAAATCGGATAGAACCAAAATTCCTACTTTGACGGATGTTACATGCATTTAAATTCAATAATAATGAGTGAATTTATGAAATGACGAAAAAACCACTACTTAGTTTTTCGGGTTTACAAAAAAGAATTTAATATTATATTTGGGAGTTGGTGAATTTTATTTTACAAAGAGGTTCCCTTTTTGTGGGCTTAGGTCTCTTTTATTCAATCAGAGTCTTTGACTTTGAAGATAAGAGCTTTGGTCTGGGTCGAAATCATTTCCCCTCTTGTCTTTTCATCATTTTTCTTCTTCAAACCCTATCTCTTTTGTATTGTTATTCACCAAAATCTTACTATTCATAGGGTTTCTTCAACAAATCTAAAACAAAATTATGTTTTTTGTGATTCTGTTTTCTTTACTATGGTTTTGGAGCTTGATAAGGCTATGCTAGAGCCGTCTCTGGCAAAAGATGAATCTCCCTTTGTGATGTCAGATCTCCCGGAGTATTGGTCATCGGATAGGATTACTCTAAACTTAATGGGGAGAGTTCTGAATCCATCAGCGGTAAATATGTTTAATTTGATTTTGGATATGCCTCGCAAATGGCAAAAGTATGAAAGGGTGAGGGGACTTGCTCTTTCTCGTGATAGATTTCAGTTCATCTTCAAGCATGAACATGACTTGGTTGAGATCCTAGAGAAAGGTGTTCACACTTATAACGAACGGACCATTGTTATGGAGAGGTGGGTTGAAGACTACCTCAAGTTGACACCGGTCTGGGTAAGAATAAGCAACCTACATGTGAATCATTACACGGACAAAACGATAATGACTCTTGGAGAAATAGTGGGGCAAGTGAAAGAAGGAGCCTTTGATCCTCAAAAATCTCAAAGTAAAGGCTATGTAAGGGTTAAAGTTTTATTGGATGTTAATAAGCCTTTGAAGAGATCTCGTGAGGTCCAACTTCCAAAAGGAGGATCTATTAAGGTTTACTTTGACTACGAGAGCATACATAAAAGATGCTACTCTTGTCAGATGTTAACTCACGACAAAAGGAATTGTCCTTTACAAGAGATTCTAAATGCAAAGAATGATGCTTCTTCTGCAGGTGCTAAGTCTCACACTTCACCACCGACAGAACCGATATTGAAGCAAATGGATCCTCTTTATGGAGTACTCAAGGAATCTCAGGTGGGTATTAATACCATGACAGGAAGACCGAAAATTGCAGAGGAATTACTTATCGAAATGAGAAGATACTTGATTTCTTCAAATGAAGGTGATAAAAACATCAAAGAAGACAGAATTCGCTGTTCCGTTGCTGAAATTGAGAAAGACCCAATTGCTCAAATGTCTATTCTAAGATTGGAGCCAACTCCTATCATAACCAGAGATAGCAACAAAGTAAAAGGTTTAGTCTTCAACTACGGTAAAGATGATAAGTTGCAGACTATAGATACTCAAACTCAGGATTCTCCTAAGCTGATGAAGGCTGCAATTACTATTGGAAATTCAACATGTTTATGGCTACAATGGAGTGTCAAGGCATGGAATGTGACTCAAGTGAAGCTGATGTTCATCTTGGTTTCTTAACTAAGGATTCAACGGTTTTTAAGGCTAGCAAATTCCAAGTTAGCTGCTCTAGAATCTTAGTTAAAAAAACGGTACCATCGGAGAAGACCACCGAAGAACATCAGAATGGTTAAGTCTGAAGCTAATGTTGATCAATCAGGGAGGCTTCAAGGCGGCAAACCTTTGGCTGAAGACCATAAAAGGAAATGTTCTCAAACTGAGGAGGGCTCAAGAAAGAAAACGAAGGATGAACTTAAAGAGGTTGTCCCATATGAGGGATGGTCCAAATCCTGATGAGCATCTTGATTTGGAATTGCTAGGGATGGGGCCGTGCACAAGACCTGGTAATTCCTCGTCTTAGGGAGTTGAGGAAATCTCACTTCCCTCATACTATATTTTTAATGGAAACTATGCGGCAAAGAGACGTTTTGGTGGACCAGCAAGAATGGTTGAGTTATGAGCGAGTTTTTACAGTTAACCCATTGGGATCAGTAAGTGGTTTAGCTCTATTATGGAAAAAAGGGGTAGATGTAGATTTTTTATATTATGATCATCATATATTAGATATCAAAACTTCCATTCGGAATCAATCCTTTTTTGTCTCATGCATCTATGGAGAGCCAAATTGTACAAAAAGAAACTCTGTTTGGGAAAGAATAATAAGGTTTGACATTAATAGGAAAGAACATTGGTGTATGCTTGGAGATTTCAATGAAATTAGATACAATGGGGAAAAGTTTGGCGGTTCAAAGAGAAGTGATTCATCATTCAAACCTTTCAATGATTTGCTATCTTTTTGTGATATGGAGGATCTTCCTAGCATAGATTAATAATCTGTCTTGGTGTGGAAGAAGGAATAAGCTTTTGATTGAAAGTCGACTTGATAGAGACTTTGGAAACAAAGCTTGGTTTCAGCTTTTTCCCTCTTTAAATCTGTCTTTTCTTGAGTTAAGAGGATCGGACCACAGACCAATACTTCTTAGACTAAATCCGAATGATCTCCCTTAGGCTAACCTTTTCATTTTTTATAGAAGACTGGTAGGGAAACCCTTAGTAAAAGAAACAATTGAAAAATCTTGGAGAGATGAAAGAGGGGGTTCTTGCTTAACTGTTTCAGAAAGATTGAAAGCTTTCAGAAATGACATTAGCTTATGGAAAAAGAAGAATCGGTTGAACTCAAAAGAGGTGATTAACCAGATTGAAGTTGCATTAGAACTTGAACAATCCTCCTCTAATCCGAACACATATAAAATTCTATGTCTTAAGAAGGAGTTAAGTCTTGCGTATAGAGAGGAAGAAATTTTTGGAAACAAAAACGCAGAGATAAATGGTTAAGAGATGGAGATGGCAACACAAAATTCTTCCACTCAACGGTGAAAGCAAAAAAATCTCGAAGATGGATTGAGAAGTTCGTGGATATTAATGGAAACTACCAAACTTCAGAAAATACGAAAGGGAAAGTAGTTGCGGCATATTTCTGTAATATGTTCTCTGCTTCTGGTTCCTTCACAGAATGTCAAAAGCTTTTTGAGGACCTTCCTTCTAGAGTTACCACAAGGATGAATAGAAGGTTAATAGCCAAAGTATCGCCTCAGGAAGTGAAAGATGTTGTGTTCTCCATTAATGCCTCTTCGGCACCAGGCCCCGATGGTATCACGGGATTATTCTTCCAGCAATATTGGGCTATAATCGGGCAAGAAATCACGAAAGAGGTCCAACTTTCCTTCTCAGAGGGACTTTTTCACAAAGACTGCAACTTCACATTCATTAGTCTTCTGCCTAAGACAATAAACCCATCGTCTATGGCTGAATTAAGACCCATAAATTTTTGCTCCATATTGTATAAAACCATCTCCAAAATTCTAGATAAGAGGCTTCAACAGTTTCTACCTCAGATTGTATCGGAATACCAATCTACCTTTGTAGCAGAAATGTTAATATCGGATAACATATTGGTGGTACATGAAGTGGTACATGTTTTGAAGTCTCACGATACGATCTCTAAAGAGTTTTTAGCCATCCAAACGGACATGTCTAAGGCATACAACCGTGTGGAATGGTCCTACATCCGAGCCTTACTCCAAGCTCTCGGATTTCATCACATATGGGTGTCGTGGATCATGACCTGTATTTTATCGGTTACCTTCTCTATTATGTTGAATGCAAAACCATATGGTCTAATTACTCCAGAACATGGTCTTAGACAGGGCGATCCTATTTCCCCCTTTCTATTTGCTTTATGTACGGAAGGGGTTTCTCATCTACTTACCAAAGCAGAAAGACAGGGACGATTGGAAGGAGTTTAGTTCTCGCCATAAGGTCCAAAGGTGCATCATCTGCTTTTTGCAGATGATAACCTTTTTATGATCAGAGCCTCAACTATTCAATGTCAGAATCTTAAAAGTATCCTCTCAGAATATGGTCAGGTGTCTGGACAGGTTATAAACTTCAACAAATCCTCGATAACATTTGTAAGTAAGGTGGAAGGAAAACACAAGCTTGTAATCAAACAAATTTTGGGTATAGATGTCGAATGCTTTAGTGGGTCTAAGATTCAACTGTTGGATTACATCAACGAGCGTCTTAAATCGAAACTTACTGGCTGGTTCGCGAAATATCTTTCTCTAGGGGGTAAGGAAGTTCTCCTTAAGGTGGTGGCCATGGCTATGCCTGTTTTTGCCATGTCTTGTTTTAAGCTTTCGAAAACCACTTGCGAAAACCTTACATCGGCAATGTCGAGCTTATGGTGGGATTCTGTTGAACATAAGAGGAAGATTCGGTGGATAAATTGGGACAACCTCTGTCTTTCTAAGGAGCAAGGTGGTTTAGGCTTCAAAGATATTCACTTATTCAACCAAGCCTTACTAGCGAAACAAGCATGGAGATTGATTCAAAACCCAAACTGTTTTTTTCGAAGGTTTTTAAGAGTAGATATTTTGATCAAACTCACTTTCTTGCTGCTCATCGCAGTCAAAGACCCTCATACGCTTGGAGAAGCATATTTTTTGCATCAAAATTGCTAAGAAAGGGTCTGAAGTCGATGGTTGGTAATGGTGAGAGATTATTTGTTTGGGCAGATCTTTGGATTAATGATGAAACTCATTTACCAATGCATATCAGATCGCCATGGAGGAAAAAATGTGAGTTTTGACTTCAATTTGATGGTAAAAGATTTAATAGATGCTAATGGCAGGAACTGGTCCATGGAGAAACTTTAAGATCTCTTTCTTCCTAAAGATATAGTAAGGATCATGAAAAAGAAACCTCTACCGAACAAAGAAGACTACTGGTGCTAGAAACATAATAGAAGTGGAAACTATAGTGTAAAGTCTGGTTATTGGCTTGCTTGTCAGATTTTCAATGCAGAGAGCATAGCATAAGCGGATCAAAATTCTTCTCTCAATGCCCTAAAAGCTAAAACTTGGAAGATTAAAACATCACCTAAAATCTAAACCTTCATGTGGCGTGCATTCTCTGTTGCCTTACCAGTGTCGGATAGACTAAAAAGCAGAGGTTTGGAAGCGGATGATTGTTGCTTAATATATGGAGTCAAAAGTGAAACCATAAATCACGTTCTCTTCACTTGTACGGTGGCGAGACAAGTTTGGGCTCTAATGGACTTCCCTTCTCTTGCTCAAGGTTTTAGTCATCACTCACACTTCACAAACTTTCATGTCTTCGAATCGCCAAGATGTGCCTCTTGAAATAAAAAGAAGTTTTCCTTGGGTCTTGTGGTACCTTTGGAAGAATAGAAACTCTTTTTTATTTGAAGGTAAGAAATTCCTTCCCCACTGATATTGTATCTAAAATCAGAGAAGAGACGGCTTGTTGGTTCACCGCAAAGATGGTTGATGGTGATAGGATGAGGAACCAATGTGTTTCTTTGGGAGTACAGGTAAAATGGACTCCTCCCTATTCCTTAACTTTCAAATGCAATATTGGTTTGTCATGGTCAAAGAAATATAAAATTTGTGGATCATCTTGGGTGGTAAGGGACTCCAAAGGTATGGTCCTCTTACATAGTCGGAGAAGTTGCAGAGAGGTAGAAGATCTCCCAATTGCTAATCTGCTTTCTCTTTAATGGGCAATTGAAAGTATGTCCTCTCACCACCTTGATTCCATAATCTTTGCCTTTGAAGATTATGAACTAGTTATTGCGGTAAACCATCCTCAATCTTGGCCCTCTCTAATGGTACACTACAACTTAGTTTTAGAGAGTCTAAAAAAATTTTGGATTAGGAGTTGGTGATTGAAAAGAGAGCATCAAATCAAGGAGCATTTCTGATAGCTGAAAGTGTAAATAAGTATAACTTCATTCACTCTTATGTTCAAACTTCTTACCCTCCATGGCTTCAGAATTTGTTTTTGAGTGAAGCTTGCTCCTGCATTTGAAGCTGCTCTTTCAAATTTTTTTTTTAGTATTTGTTTCCCACCGTTCTGCATTTTGTTTGGGTTTTGATCTAGGGACAAAACCATTTGGGAGTTTTAATAAAAGGCATTCCTACCGTAGACAATAAAAATAAAACTGAGAGTAATTATGGGCAAAGAGGGTATTAATTACTTAATTAATTATAGTGTTAAGTTATATTCGGCGTGAAGCTGCGATTGAAAAAACGGATGAACTCGATAAAGCACACAAACACAAACAAAAGATGAATAACACTAAATTTAACGAGGTTTGGCCTTTTGCCTACGTCCTCAAAACTTGATCATACTGAGACACACTTTATTAGAAATTGAATCAAGAAACTTACAACTCTCTTGATTAGTTTTACACAATACAAAGACTCTCTTCTAGCTAGTCGCTTGCGATTTCTAACCCACCCAAGGCAGAGACGACACAATGATGTTTCTACACTATCTCTCTCCTCTTCAAAACAAAGTATCACAAACTCTCTCAAAGAAAAATTTTCTCTCAACTTTTCTATCACGTTTCAACTAACTCTAAAATTATATTTAGGGCTTAGAAAATCTTTTAACTTAATGAACATACCTCTGAAACAACCCTAATATCGTATTTTTCTTTTATTTCATGATTTTCCTTTTTCAGCTTTTGCCACATCGGCATTTCCAGTTGTGGAACAACATCGACCTTGTTTAAACTCCTGCACTTTCATGTTTCTTCTGCAGCAATTTATGAATTGCTTTATAAATTATTTTTTCACGATCTAACACCCTTTCAATCTCCCCCTTTCTGATTGAATTTGTCAACTCAAGCTTCCTTCAACATGCTCTCCCTCACTTCCTTGTCTTCTTTTATTTTTGGAGCTTCAATATGAAAACTTTAAACCGCCATAACTTTTCTTTCTCCCTCTGCTCGAATGACATAATTCATTCAAAAATATAACTTATGCATCAACAATATTGATAACAGCATCGCAGACTCAGATTTTATCATTGACACACCATTTCGCTTTTTTATGGTTCTTATGACGTTCATATGATAACATGTTTATTTCTTCCTTCATAAAACCTGACATGGGACAACATATATTTTCAAACCAAGCCATGATTCTATCATTTTGCTTGTCAAAATAAAATGTACTTTTCATGTTCCTGGAGAAGAATATACTGCTCGTTCTATTACTTGTACAAAAAGGTACAATTTCTCTTTCTAATTCAAAGAAAATAACAATTTGTCAAATATAAGTTATATAGAGTGTGCTCTTTTGCTAGAAGTTGTTATAGCGGCAGCGATCGAAAATTATTTAATAAATAAATTTAACTTGTAACTCAAGCATGTGGGGAGGAGTGGAAGAATTGTAATCAAGATCATTACTTAGACAGTGTGTAAATTATTCTTTATCGCTAAAAGTAATAGCGGCGGCAACATATAAGCAGGGGTATCATCGGCATCATGATTTTCCTTTTTTATCAAGTTTTTCCCCCTGAAATATTACTTTTATTACGAAACCATACCAACCATAGATACAATATATAGCCGGCAAAGGATTACGCTTTCTGGAGTCAAAAACCAGCGGGTATAAAGATACAACCCCCGGAACCAAACCACGAAAGTAAAATAAAGACTGAATGATACAACAGATACAAAATCTATTATATGAAAACCCAGAACAACAAGCAAAAAACCGAAGTAAGAGACAAACGAGATCATTTGGAGGAGTAATGAAGCAGAGAAGACAAGCCTACAAAGATGGACGAGACTCAAGCGGAAACTCTCGAACGAGCCACAAGAATCCAATGTAACCCACTAAGCGGTGCTAGAAGGCACTTTTAACTGATCTAAATTAAACTAAACAGCGACCAAAGGCTCGATCCCTACACACGACCTTACTGAGAAACCGGAGAAACCGTAGTCTCTAACTAGTAGGTCGAGCACACCTCTCCCACTACCTGCTTATCCCTTAAACGGCTCATAAACAACCAAACCAAGGACATAACTTCCTAATCGAGAACGGAAAGAGCAATACCACCAACCTAATTTCTAACTCACTCAATCTATTCTCCAAGAGGGCTAGTGTAACACCCGCGTTCGGAAATCCGAACACTTAAGTCCAGAAATGAT
>OVAN01006580.1:0-21066 GCA_900406275.1 Anastatica hierochuntica
CGTTTCTGTTTGGATGTCAAATCGTTTGATTTGTTGGCGAGGAATTATGACAAAAAGGTCGCGTGAATTTATCCCTGGGAATAAGCGACTGTCTTCGCTTTGCTTTGCGAAGAGTTNAAGAGTTAGGCCCCCCGAGATTTATTTCGTGTATAGTTAAGGATGTTTCGTATAGCTCGAAGAGTTTTGTTACGAGTTTTTCCGTGTGTGCCGCGTTTCATGGGTAAAATGTTGCGGGCTTAGAGTGAACTATGGAGCGTATTGAGCTTGGTCGGTTGTTGACAAGTTCAAGTTTTCCGTTAACCATTTCGGTTACTACTAGGTTTTGATGTTAAGGATTTGTCGTATGATTTCCGTTTCCAGGTTATACGAAAGCTGATTACTTGGGCGTTTTTTTAGCGAATCGTGGATTGCTATTGTAACCGTAAAGTCATCTGTGAGAAGATATCACAACCATGTTATACCTTTTTGGGCGAATCTCGAACAATATAACTCAATCAACCAACCAATAACCATTATCATATGTCACTTCCATGTTATACTCCCCCCCCCCCTGGGCGGAAGCCCGAATGATATAACTCAAACAATAACAACCACATGCATCAGATAACCAACATCAATACCCTTGTTTTGTAGACGCTAACCGCACCTAACTATCCATCCTATAATCGAGACTCATCTCAAGTTCTGGATTGGATGGTCGAATTTTGTTTCCAAGTTCGTTTGGCTCCTACAGAAAATCTGGGAGAATTTCAGACCTCAAAACCCATAAACTTAAACTGAAAATAGAATTCTTCACATTCCTTTATTCAGAACCGGATCTGAACCTAAAACTACACTAAAATTTTTACTAAGGAAAACTAATCTAGAAAATTTACCATCAGATTTCCCGCGTTTGGATGTGATTCTCTACACTCGGGTTTGGTTATGGTATGGTTGAGATTTGTATTATTTGGTTGGAGTGGTGTGGTAAAAACTAAAGGGCAATGGGGTTTGTATAGGATTGAGGGTCGTGAGAAGCTTAAGGGAGGGAAGAGGTGGTCGCCCTCTTCAACCAATAGGAAAAGAGTTGATGGCCAGGTGACTCACCCCGTCATGGTGGGACAAGAGAGCGCCACCCGGCTGCTTCTAGAGAAGCATGTTGCTCACTCAATTATCTGCTTTCGACGAACACTTATCCAGATGTAGTGGAACAATTTCTGTTCAGATCCAATCGTAAAAACAATTATCCGGACAGTCGGAAAATATATGTCTTTGACCAAAACATGATTTCCTTCTTCCAAAATTATTTATAAATTATTTTCAAAGTCATTCGACCCTAACGATTTAAGAATAATTTTTCGATCAATCTTTTCACCCGTCTAAGAGATTTTTTAGGTCGAATGGATGACATTTCCGATTCTCTACATTTCCCGAGAAACAATCCATGCCATCAGTTCCTTGTAGTATCCAACTTGAAAATTCAGTTCTTCCCAAGCAACTCAATTGGTATCCAGCTTCTCGTTTCGCACTATCTTGCTACTCACTTCGCATCTCTTGTAGACATTCCATACTAGTATTCTGTAAGCCTTTTCAAACCATCTTAAGAAATTAACTCCTCGGCCAAATTCACTTGTGTCCCGACCATGGCTTCTCGTCTAAGTCCTATAGGTTTGATTCCTCATTTACCAACACTTCTGCTTTCATTCTCAACCATCCTGGTGCTTAGGAACTTCCGGAGAACGTTCATCTCGGCCATCCAATTTTCAGACAATTCTTTCATGCCAAAATCATTCTAAGGCTTTGTTTATGCTTATCTCGCTCCACGAGACTTAAACTATCCATTAAAAATCGTCCTTGACTTGTTTTCCCGACCATCATTATTCTTTGGCCATCCATTCTTTAGATTACGTCCACGTCTTTACTCTTATTGAGGATCATTACACCTGCTTTCTTTATCAGTTATCAAGATTTTCAATCATGATCTCGATTTAACTCTTGAAAAAGCAATGACCATGAGAGAACACTAGCCTAGATAGATATAAACCAATGTTTTTTAATGTTTGGCCTTGACTTTTGTTGATGGTTCATCGCAAAAGCTAATATCGCAAGAAGCTGTCTTCGACGCATTCTGAGAGGAAATTTTGTTTCATGATAGGTGACATACATCCATGGGATCAAAACTTTGTCTCAAACAACATCATTTCCCGTTATTATTCTAGCTTTTGTCACATGGCGCACTAGCTGAGTAACAATTAGCTTAGTACCATGCATAATCTATCTTTAGTATCAATGTTACTTAGACACATGATATGAGCACTAAGCTATAGTTTCAAACAATGTCTAGGTAGTCTATCAAGTTTTATAGTATTCAAAAATCTATAGGATATACGACATTTTCCTCTATGTCAACATATGATGGTTGCTGTCAGAACTAAGATAATCCTTCTCTTCACCTGAAAACACTATATGTAAATTTTTATTTTTAGATTTGTGCTTAGGACAGAAGAAGGATTACTTAACATTTAAAGTTTTAATTTTAAAAAAACAGGATACCTGACAACTGAGAAAGCATGTAATAGTTTATTTTATCCACCTCGTCATTTATAAGACTTAGAATGGCTATGTGTCCATACAAATTTTTGTATTTCGATGTTCGATATGATTCTCCAATCACTTCGTTTGTGTTAGTTTGTATAGGATCTTCTCCACTTTTTTTTATCAACAAATCCACCGAGATGTCGATCTCAACATGGCCATCATTTGGCAAATTTATTTTTTCATCTCCAATATCGAAAATCAATTTTGAGAAAGATTTGAGCTCTTTTGATGCCTTATGACTAAGACATGCAAGCAATCTCATGTTCTCTGTAAGCTTCAAACCCTTTCAATGTTTGAAAATATATGATGAATCTAAAGTTGCCAAAACAGTTTATACTCTACCTCCTCCAGAAATAACTGATAATATTTATCTGAAATCACCACCAAGCACGACAACCTTCCCGTCAAAAAGTTTTTCCTCATATGTTCTAATAATATCACGAATGTTGCGATCCAAAGTCTTTAAATAGTGTTGCTCATCATAGGCGCTTTATCACGTACTGTTAATTTTGTCTCTTTAACATGTTATCCACAATTTGGAGTCATTTTCTTGTAAGTAGTAAGTTCATCGGCGTCAATCAGAATACTAAGTCTTGAGTGCGCGACTCTACCTCATTCTAGCAACTATGCAGCAATTCCACTTGATGTAGTATTGAGGACAACAAGACCTCTAGATCGGATGGCCGATGATGGTGCTATGTATAAGAATGTTTTTCAGGTACCTCCAAGACCATATAAACAAACACCACTTGTAACATTCAAAGTGGCATCCAAAATATGGTAATAAGCTCCTCTTTGCTCATTTGTTATCATTTGAAGAAGTCTTTCATTTTCTTTTAATTAATCATCCCGAACGTAATTAAGCTCACCAAAAATAAGAAGATTTTCTTTCCAACTTCTGAAATCAAATAACTTCTGAAATCCATTAAAATTTTATTATTTAGTTTATAACTTGTTCAATTTTTATATGTAAATGTCATAATTTTTTTCCTTTCATGTCACATTTTATCACAATCTTATGTCATCTTTTCTCTAATAGAACTATTGAAAAATAAGATTTTTCAACTAAAGTTACTTGCCTTTTTCTGGTAAACCATATTAAGTGTTTATTACCAATTTTTATTTTTGACAGAAGATTACACGGAAAATAAGTAGCGGATAAAGAACTATAAAGAGTAATACTCTTTATATTCGTATTACACCAAAATACGAATGAAAAATGCTCCAGTCTAAAGAAGTATAAAGAGTAATATTGACAAAAGGATATTAGTTTGTCCGTAATATTCCAACTAGCCAAATTATTGTGAATTTTTATTAAATTGTGAGCATGAACCCGGTAGATCTTGGTTTTTCCAATGTCTGTCTCCATGTGATAGGTCCCGAACCATTCAACTTTTCAGAACCATAGCTGAACACGAATTGCATGAGTCGCTCTGATTGTGTTTAAACCTCGCCAAGACTCCCCAAAATTGCCTCCACTACTCTCCAGTCTTTGGATTGGCTTATTAATTTAGCAGATGAATAAAAACAGAATTGATCTCACTCCTCTTCTACTCAAACACAACGAAAGATCAAATTTAAAAGGCTGACACCGCATCGAACACATCCAAAGCTAAAACCTGCAATGTAGGTTAGAATCAACCACTAGAACGAATCAAGTGACCCAATCCCTAGAGTTGGGAAGGTGAACTCCAAATGCAGATCTTTTGAGGTCCCTCGATTCCAATTGACTCAAACCAAAAATACGCAATTTTGCCTCGCCTTGGCACCGAGAAACATATCCCAATATTGCTCCACCAAGAGGCAACCGCAAATGACTCTCCAATGGTGATGTGGGATGAGGACGTGACCGAATTCATAAGGAAGTGTGAGGGATATGATCTGATTGTATAAGTTAGATTTAGAACAAAATAATAGTAACACACAACAATTTAACAAGTTCCCGGTCCTCAAACCGGTATGTCTCGTGTGGGAACTCTTACCCACAAAATTAACTAGCACACGAAGGAATTACAAGAACTAATAGACCTCAGTTTGCTTTGTTACAGATTTCTATCTCTCTAGAAAAGATGACAACTAGAACATCAGCTCTTCAATGTCTAAAGATCTAAGATTTGAAGCGTTAGAACCCTAAGATTAACAATACATGTATTTATACCTTAATGTTGTAGCTTTGTCCTTTTAAACTTGTTGGACTTTATGCATCTGTGACCCAACTGCTTATCTCTTGTAAACTTAAATATGTAGAAACCCATTATTGATCCATTAAGCAATTAGGTGGAGTTGACCCTAATTAGGATTTGTTAACCCGAATCACAAACTCACATACTTCACCTTGAATCAGGTTTATCTATTTCATCATTAACCCTAGTTTTCCTCTATTCCCTTATGTGATTCCGTTAGTCACCAACAATCGCGGCTCTGTCTTTCTCCAGCGACAATCCGACGAGTCTCCTCCATCAAGAGCACGTATCTTCTTTTTCGATCTCTTCTCTTTCATTCCGAGTTCGCCTTCTCTCATTTCTCCTTGAGATCTTACCCAAAAAACCCTCTCTCTCTTTTCCACATCACCTGAGAGATGATATGGAGCTTGTCGTCGATGTTCTCTAATTTTTGTTGCTTCTGACTTCCACCAACGACACACGACGGCTCATCCTCATCGGTAAACGGGTACTCACCTAAGAAACCCTTTGATGAGCTTCTCTCTCCCTTCCATTTCGTGTGAGCTAAATCAATCTCTTCCTTCTTCTTTGTATGTCTTCTTGAGGAGAGTACAACTCCCATACATGGATCATTGAAGAGAGCTTAACCAGGTAAGAATCTTGGCTCATTTTATTCATCACCGTCGTGGTGATTTAAGCGTGACTCATGCCCATGAAAGCTTATCTCCATGAAAGATATGATATGTCTTGCTCAATTCGTCTTCCATAGGTACCATTCTGATGAATTTAGCCTTTGTTTCACTAAAATCCCACCGAAAGATACAACCTTTTCAGCTCAAACTCCTTATGTTCATGTTAGCTAAACATAAACTCTTCCTTCTTCTTGTATGTGTTCTTGAGGAAACCCTTTGCTCACAGTCATGGATCGTTGATGAGAAATCCATTTGGTAATATCTTTAGTTCACTGTATCGACACCATCTTGTTGATCTAAGCTTGCCTTACAGTTTTGATTCTCATCTCCACAAGTGATTTGATATGGCTTTGCTTGATTCTTCTTTCACAGGTACCATTTCGAAGAATCTGGTCTTTGATTCATTTGTACTCAACTAAAAGAAATCTCTTCCAGCTCAATCTTAATTTGTCGTATTTATTTTTCAATCCCTCTTCTCTATAATTAACAAATCTTTGATATCTTTGCAAGCGAAAGAAGACTTTGCTCTTTCTTGAAGAAGTCTCGACATAAACTCAGGCAAAATCAGATTTCCCTTTGTTTGATATCTCTAATTTTCCTGATTGCTTTTTTTAGACCACGATATGTTGCTAAAAGAACACTTGAACATGTCGCTAACTCAACTTTTTCCTCTTTGTTTTATGAGAGACTCAAACATGTGATGTGTTGTCACCCTTCATGAAGACAAGTTTGTATCTCCACCTTCATCACTGATTTCCGTAAGTATCTTAGCTTCTGGTTCCATTAGTGTAAACCATTTGAGCCTAACCTCACCATTAAATATTCATGTGACGCTGACCTGAACATCAACCCTGATTCTTCTTATCAGATCATTGAAGAATTCATTCTGCCTCACTCATCCAAGAGTTAAAGGTAAAACTTTCCTCTCTTTAACATCAAGAATGATTTTCTTTTGTCGACTTTATTTTCATAACACTAACACCTTATGTTCTCTGTATGCGAGGTGATCTAAATCGACCCAGATCATCCTACAACTTCTAGTTCTTCTCAGGCTAGAACTTTGAGATTGTCATGCCCCTGCTCCAGCTTGTTTCCAGGTAATCTTTTAGTTAGTAGATCTGCTAGATTGACTGATTTATGAATTTTATGTAAAGACACCTTCCCATGCTCAATTACATCTCTAATGAAATGCAGCATAGTATCTATATGTTCGGTTCTTTCATGGAATCCTCCATTTTTGGCTAAGTGTATAGCACTTTGCAAATCTGAAAAAACTTTAACATCTTCTTGTTCAAACCCCAAATCATTAACCATACCTTTTAACCATAAAGCTTCTTTGAATGCCTATGCAATAGCCATGTATTCTGATTCTGCGGTAGATAGTGCAACAATATGCCGTAAACGGGATCGACAACTAACTGTATTTCCACCAACTTGAAAAACATAGCCTGTCATTGATCTTCTCCTGTCAAGATCAATGGCATAATCCGCATCTATAAAACATTCAACTTTAAAACTGGGATTTTTTAGTAAATGTCAAGCTTAAATCTGATGTTCCCCTTATATATCTTAAAATCCACTTAACCACCTGCCAGTGCGACCTTCCTAGATTTCCTATAAACTGACTAACAACTCCAACAGCGTGTGCCAAGTCTGCCTTGAGCCAACCATGGCATACATTAAAGATCCTACTGCGCTTGCATAGGGGATCTCACTCATCAGCTCCTTTTCAGTATTAGCTCATCTTGGCTCAAGCTTTTAAGGTTAAATTGACAGCCCAAAGGTGTACTAACTGACTGAGAATCACTCGTGTTAAAGGTTTTGAGTACCTTTTCTAAGTAACTCTCCTGTGATAGCTTTATAATTTCTTTTTCTCTGTCCCTAATAATATCCATTCCAAGAATCCTAGTTGCATCTCCTAGGTCCTTCATTTCAATTTCTTTCATCAATCCTCGCTTTAGTTTCTTAATATCGTATGAATTATTTGAAGCTACGAGCATATCATCCATATAAATCAACAGATACAGTGTTGTGTGTGTATCTGAACCTGAAATATACACGCACGAGTCGTGTGGGCTTCTTCTAAAACATTGTGCCTTCATAAATCCATCAAACTTCTTATTCCACTATCTTGGAGACTGTTTAAGTCTGTACAATGACTTTTTCAGTAGACACACCATATCTTCTTTTCCTTTCACTTTAAAACCTTATGATTGTTCCATGTAAATCACTTCATCTAATATTTCGTGTAAAAACGCAGTTTTTACACCAAGCTGTTCCAAATCAAAATCGTGATTTACTACCAGTGAAAACATAAGTTTTATCGAGGTGTGAATGACAATAGGAGAGACCGCTTAGTTGTAGTTGCTTCCATCGACCTGTGAAAAACGTTTTGCCACCAGTCTGGCTTTGCACCTCGATTCTTCGACCCCTAGAATTCCCGGTTTCCACTTAAACACCCATTTGCTTCCTATAACTTTCTGATTTTCTGGTCTCTTACCCAAATTTCATGTCTCGTTCTCATGTAATGAGTCCATCTCATCACCTGCTATCCCTTCCCATTTTTTCCAGCCTTTGCTTCTTCTTGCCTCAAAAATTGACTTAAGTTCATCAAGTTCAATATTTGCGACAGTGGACAAAGCATAAGCAACCAAATCATAATCATCATACCTTGATGGAGGCATGATATAATTGTGTGTTTTGTCCCTTGCAATAATGTGGCGTCTAGAAAAATCTGCTATATCATAACTACTCCCTTCGTTATTAGTCTCGGTTTCAGAACATGAATCATCAACATCTGAAGTTTGTCTCGATGAATCGATGTTCAAATCAGCTCCACCTTGAGTCGTAGACCGTGTAGAGTAATCTACCGATGCTCCTTTTATCATAACAGGGAAAATGTCACCCGTTTAACTCCGATGGCTTCCTTTTTCTGTTTTTTCCCTTTGACATCAACGTGCTTTAACGTGTCTTTAAACATCTCCTCTTCGTTAAAACTCATGTTTTGTTGATGCTGCAACCTCCATCCTCTTCAAACCAAATGTTGTAACCCTTTGTGCCTTGTGCACTTAGCGCTCATATGGTCGAGCCTAGAGTGCTATATCTTTGTCAAGTCTGGAGCTACTTTAGCAACGTTTTTTCAGTCTTTGACATTGTTCCTTCTAAGTAGTATAATCCATCAACGTACTTTCCAGCAATAATCTTCTTATCACCTTTGTAAAATCGTACTCTTCCATCTCCTCCTCCATATCTACAGCCTGCCTTGTCCAAACACCCATAAGATATCAAGTTACTGACCATGGTTGGCATGTATCTGATCTCTGTAAGTATAACAGTAAAGCCATCTGGATTCGAAATCCTTATCTTTCCCATTGCCTTGACATCACTCTGAGAATCATTACCCATCTGAACCACATCTCCAGTGAATTCTTCCAGATCAAACAACATCTCCTTGTTAGGAGTTATGTGAAAGATGTAGCCTGAATCTAGCACCCATTCTTCATTAGGATTATGGATGCTAGCCATGAGAACCACCGATTCAACAACTTCTAAAACCATATTCACATAACCTCTTTGTTTCTTATTCAATTTCTCCCAACACTTCCTTTTCTAGTGGCCTTCCTTTTCTAGTGGCCTTCTTTCCCTTATTCAATCTCTCCCTGTGATCTGATCTTTCTCTCAGTCCTACATACAACCCCTCAGATTCTGGTTTTTTCTTACCCAACAACCCCTTTTTAGTTATCTCAATCTCCTTTACATAAGCCTCAATCACTACTTCAATGATTGCTAATGTATCCTTTCCACTTCCATAATTAAGTGTATGGACTAGCTGCTCATACTTAAGTGGTAGACTTGTGAGAATCTGAATGGCTTGATACTCATCTGATATGTTAATATTTAAGCTCTCTAGATCATCAATCAGTTTTAGAGATGTATTCACGTTCTCCTCAACACTCTTGTGTTCATCCATCTTGAAACTAACAAACCTCTGTTTCAAGTAGGTCTGGTTCGATAAAGTCTTGGTTTGGTAATCTCTTTCCAAGTCTTTCTACACAGCAAGTGCTGTTGGCTCTTACCTTATTTTCTAGAGTATAGGATCACTTACACTCATATAAATAAGGTTCTTGCATCTACGATCCTTCTCGAGAGCAAGTGGATTTGCCTTAGCCTCTTCTACTGCTTTTTCATCAGATTATGTTGCCTCTGGTTCCTTTAGACACTTGTCTAATCCAGCTATCTCCAACTGGCACCGCATCTTATACTTCCATAGACCAAAATCACCCTTAGTATGAAACTTTTCAACATCAAATTATCATGTAGTTGGTTCCATAACTCACTTATGATTCTGATCTGATTTCTCACTTCTTGCAGATACACAGATGATCGGATGATCACACAAAAGCTTAAAACTAACGAAGAGAAGTCAGACTACCCGATCTACTAGCCCTTTTCCTTAACCCGTAGGTAAACCTTCTAAGTCACAACCAAGCACTTTGATACCACTTGTGAGGGATATGATGTGATTGTATGAGCTATATTTAAAACAAAATATTAGTAACACACATCAATTTAACGAGTTCCCGCCCCTCGAACTGGTACTTCTCGTGTGAGAACTCTTGCCCACAAAATCTACTAGCACAAGAAGGAATTACAAGCACTAATAGATCTTTTTTGCTTTGTTACAGATTACTAGCTCTCTAGAAAAGATGATAACAAGAATAGCAGCTCTTTAACGTCTAAAGATCTAAGACTTAAAGCGATAGAATCCTACGACTAAGAACACATGTATTTATACCTTAATGTTGTAACCTTGTTCTTTTAAACTTGTTGGGCTTGATGCATATGTGGCTCAAGTGATTATCTCTTGTAAACTTAAATCTGTAGATGCACGTTATTGATCTATTAAGCAATTAGCTCGATTCGACACGAATTAGGATCCGTTAACCTGAATCACAAACTCACAGGAAGAAGCAGTCGGACACTCAACCAACTTTGAAGCCACAGGCAGATTTACCCGATTTTGTCAAGACCCAACCAAACATACGCAACCTCAGGAAATCTTTGACCGAACCCGACGGTCATTGACTCTTGGATCAATGGCTGACATACTCCTCAAAGTTAAACAACAGTCTCAAAGTCTCTCGTTATAAAAAAATATTTTGTTTCTAATTAAATTAAAACGAAAAAAGGTTAATTGACTATAAAGCCCTTAATAACTTAACTAATTTACAAGATCCAACCTGAGTTTGGATCTAAAAAACCCGAATCCATTTGGTATGGATCCCAAATCGGATCCTTCTACTATTTTAACCCTTCGAAAAAGAAAAAAACAAAAAAAAATCAATTATCTTCTCTTGATCGTTGTCGTGGACCATCGTGTGCTTTGTCGAGGGAAAAAAACGGTTTCAAAATTGTGTAACTAGGTATAATTCTCTTATTCTTCTTATTTTTCTTCTTCTTTTTCTTCTTCATCTCTTTCGATTTTGCGATTGATATGCGGTGTACCCTTGTGTGATTAGGGTTAAACAGAGTTTGAATCGATAATGCCTCAGACTAAGAATTCTAGTTACCGCACACCATCACCATCATCGGTTGAAAGCGAAGGAGGAGAAGAAGAGTCGAATCATTCAGAAGAAGAAGTTGCAATGGTAGAAAAAGATACACCTGAAGAAGAAGAGGGGTCCGAAGAAGAAGAGGGGTCCGCAGAGGAGACGGAGAGTGTTGATTCTGAGAAGACGCATATGGGAAGTGTTTAGAGTTTGGATAACTGTGTGCGACGTGTGTATAGTTGTGCAGTGTTTAAAAATTGGATAACTGTGTGCGAGTTGGGTATAATTGTGTGATAACTTGATTGATCCATTCTTATTACAGGATTCTGAGACTGAAGCAAATCCTTCTGAAGAAATTCCGCTTGAAGCATTGAAACCCTTAAAAATGTTCTTCGGTCCCGAGGAATATAACAAGCCATTGAAGATGTCATCAAAGTGTTCCATTGCTAAGGCGGTGGAGGCAATAGAGAAACTTTCAAGGAGCGAGAAGCGGTGGTTTTATGAGCACTCGCAGTTCAGACACTTCTTTCATATGCATAATGAGACAAAGCACAAGTGGAGTGGTATGTTGATGTTGTTAGTTCGCACAGTATGTATAGAAAAGAAGCATGAGTGCTGGTTCATTGTTAATGGTGTTCTGGTGCGTTATTCTCTGAGAGAGTTGGCTCTGATTTCTGGATTGCGTTGTCATCTGTATCCAAAGAAGTATAAAGAGAAGGGCAGCTTAGCATTTGTAAAGAGACACTTTAAGTAGAAGACAATAACATATGCAGATGTTGAGGAAAAGATAGAGTCAATACCTGCTTGTCTAGACCGATCGAAAATTGCGGTCCTCTATTTCCTATGCAGCGTTATTATTGGAAAGAAAAAGATAGGAAGGGGAGCACCATCCGTGGAGCCCTTATTTCTTCAAGCTGTGGGTGATCTTGAGTTTTGTAAGACGTTTCCGTGGGGACGGCTAGCATTTGATGAGAACATGAAGGACATTGCTCATATGATGAAGCATATGAAAGGGAGTGTTCTACCACAGTGGATATTTCCTAGTTTCGTGACATCGTTGGAGGTAAGTGTTCATCAAACTGATTTTGATTTCGTAAACCATGGTATAACTGATGGGAGTTATACTTTCAATTTCAAACTGATTTTTGTGTTTATGTGTAGCTGTTGGCATTTGAGGCAATTCCTGAACTGAAAATAAATTTTCGAGACTTTGATAGTGAGGCAGATCCACAGTGTCCTCGGATGTGCAAGACAAAATTCAAAGCAGGTTTTTCTAGTTCGGATGTGTTAGAAAAACTCGGTACAACCAAGGTAAGAAATCATGTTAACTAATCCTTGTTTTCGCCATTTAATATTTATATATAATGAAAGTGTTATAATATATTGTTATAATATTGTTTTCCTTTATATATGCAGAAGATACAGAGTATCGTGGCACCGTCTAAACATGAAACAGCACTCTTGAGTCGTGTTTACGTTCATGAGACTGGGTTGAATGATGAGGATGATGTAGTAGTTGATGGTTGGTATAAGATCTTAACTAAAGGAAAGGGGAGTATATTTTTCGAGGATATGTACAACCAAGATGTGGCATCTCGAGCAGAGCAGGCAGCGGCGGCTATTGAGGCTCCTCCCAATGAGGTTCTGGAGCTAGTGAATGAGCCTTAAGAGCATGTGAACCAAGGTGGTCTCGAAAGCCTGGTTATGGCATCTGTGAAAGATGGGTTCAAGAGACTCGAGGAGCAGATTGGTGCCATAAAGGAGAAGATTGATGACTTAGCTCCAAGAGTCAAATATGTAGAAGAATATGTGAAGTCTGATATGTAACCAGGTATAACTGTGGTACAACCAGAGATTGAGGAGATGGAAGATGATGACAAAGATGAGGAGGAAGTTGAAGGTGAGAAAGATCAAGAACCAGTGGAGGAAGAGAAGCAAGATGAAGACAAAGGTGAAGAGAATGAGATGGAAGTTGAAGACAAGGAGGAGGAAGAGTGTGAAGGTGATGATAATGAGAAAGAGAAAGAGAAGGAGATCCAAGAAGAAGAGGATGAGGAGGTTGAAGGTGAGAAAGATAAGGAGATCGAAGTAGAAGAGGAGGAGGAAGTTGAAGGTGAGAAAGAGAAAGACAAGGAAAAAGAGATTGAAGGCGAGAAAGAGAAAGACAAGGAGGTTGAAGGCGAGAAAAAGAAAGACAAGGAAAAAGAGGTTGAAGGCGAGAAAGAGAAAGACAAGGAAAACGAGAAAGAGATGGAAGATGCAGAAAAATGAGGTTAAAGGCGAAGAGAAAGACAAGGAAAAAGAGAAAGGGAAGGAAAAAGAAACCGAGAAAGAGAAAGATGAAGATGAAGATGAAGAGAAGAGATCAAAAAAGAGAAAAGCGAAGCCAAGTAGAGGACAAAGGGTGAAGGTGATAAACAAGAAGAAGAAAGGACCATGGGCAACAATTGTGGTACGAAGTCCTTATGAAACTAGGAAAAGGAAAGAGTAGTTGCATTATTGTTTGGTGGAATCATGAGTCACTTTCTTTTGGGGTTATGTGAACTCTTTGCTTGCTTTTGTTTGTGGTTTTAACAACTAAGTATATTGCTTTTATTTGGTTTATATGTGCTTTGTCAAACGTTGTTGATGTTGATGTTGTTGGTTTTATTTGTATTAAGCTATGGTTCTTAATCGGGTTAAGTGTTGGTGTAACACATGATAACTCAGGATAAACTGCGTTGGAAACATAAAACATAAAACATAAAACTAACAAACATTACATAGCTTTCTCCTTATACATAAGAGTTTTGCAAACAGACTAATCAGACATACATAACACAAAACATAAATATATAAGTTCATGACACACCATTAAACATCAAACCTAACCCACCAAACGAAGATAGCTAAATAAGATCAGAACACAACTAGTACTCTAAAAAGAACCTGACCCTGAACCCGAACCCTTCACTAGTCCCTTGAGCTCAGCAATCTTTGCACGCATTTCGCGGACCATCTCTTCCAGCTGCCATTGTCTCTCATTCTTCTTACGAGCATCGCGTCTTAACATGTCAACCTCATCTGCGAGAGCGTTAATAGCACATACACGAACATGGAAGCCATCATTCTTATAGACTTTGCAAACGTAGAATTGTTGTCCTTTCGCGTCGATATCCTTTTTTATTCCTTCGCCACAAACACAGTTTGATGGTCGGCCATAGATTTCTTCAACAGCAGATAGCCAAGCAAAGGTCTTTTTGCATTCTTCATATCTTCGTAGTACGGATCCTGCTCTGAAATTTCTGACCCAACCATCCTACACTGTCGAGATTTAAAGTTATACTGCAGTTATATAGTTATACAGTTATCCAGCTATACAGTTACAAAGAGATTAAAATGTGTGCCGAGATTTATCGTTATACATCCATTGCGAAATTGAAATTTGAGATTTATCATTCATTTTTATCGAGTTTTAAATTAGGAAGAGATTCATCGTTATACGTGACGGGTAAATCATGATGAAGGAGAACCAAAAATAGATTGAAATATCTAAGGAGAATCAAAACTTACCAGAGATTGAGAAAAAGGGGAATCGAAGAAGCTTCTCTTTGAGTCGGGTCACCGTGGATACCCAGTCGCCGTATCTCCGCCACGAACCCTAGGTTTTTGGAAAAAGAAAGTATACGGATAATTGGGAATGTAGGAATAATAAGTTAGGGTTTAGTAGATTTGTGTAGGGGGGGGGGAATGTAAAAATTTGGGGGGGGGGGGNACTTGCGAAGCCTTTTCAATTTAGTCACGTGAGAAAACCCTGAGAAAGTACCGCTTTTTAAAAGGATAGCACACGTGGCGCAGCCTTTTCTTGTCCATGTTATCCCCTAACTTTGAGTTATACTTCTTACCAAAGAGTTGTACTTTTGCCAATATTCGTTAGAAGCGGTTATACCTAACTTTAAGCAACTAATTATTGGTTATACACGTGATTTTAGATCATTTGGGGACATATATTACGTGACCATATTAAAAATTTTGGAAAAACATTATTTCTCCAACAATCACATGTGTCACCTGTATAATAATGTATTCACAAAGTAAAATACCTAGTATGTTATGTTGTTTTTCTTATTTGTTCAAATAGAGTTAATGAATAACAATTATTTTTAAATACCCATGTTGGTAAATGATACATCTTCCATTTTTATGAAGTAAAGTACATACGTAGTCCGTTATGTTTTTTTGAACTTGGTCGAATAGAGATAATTCAATAAACGAAAACGTAGTTGCACCATTTGCGAAAAAGTTATACTGAGTTATACAATAACAAATACAAAACTATTCTTGTCCACCGCTCTCACTCTCGAACCAACTAGCCAAATTTGTGCCTGGAACCATTTTATTATGCTTTCGACGACGCTCACCAACTGACGGAAACCTTTTTGCCTTTTCTTCGACCACCCGTACTAAAACTAGCACGTGAGCATGTATGTTTATTCCTGTATACTCTAACCGAGAAACAACTGGAATTTTTAAGCTTTGCAACTCTTAAATACCAATCACAGCCTTCATTTGCTTCTTGACACTTTACCGCAGATCGAGATTTATCAAAGTTGATTATAGTGACTCCAAAACACTTTTGTTGCGAGGCTCTATCAACTAAATCTATCACTGTTTGCTTGCTTTTAAATTCTTGATTTACTTCCAGCCCCATACCATCTTCCCATCCATCCACATATTGACTTTCTTCTGTAACATTTGGAAGTTCAACATATTCATCACTATCGGAACTATNAAGCATCATCACCACCACCGTTCCCACATTTATCAATCGGATCATGATGTTGTTCTGCTTGTTCCTCACCTCCATAAATAGTAATAGCACCGACATTAACAAAAGCATCTCCACCAACCCCATCATCAACACGAGCATCACCAGCAACACCACCACCACTAGCATCACCACCATCACCAGCACTACCTATTGCATTACCTACTNTACCACCATCGCCAGCACTACCTATTGCATTACCTACTCCACTTGTAAATAACTCACCATAGTTCACACCGTATGAACTTCGTCTCTCTACTCTTGAACCTTGCTCTCGCACAGGAGTTATTTCCAAATCTTTCATCACCTCTACATGCAAAACACTTCTACGTTGCTCTGAATCCAAAGATGTTAGATAAGTATACACATCATCATCATCGAGAACATATGTTTGTCTCTGAGACGACACCACCGCCACTGGCATGTAACTGAATTTCAGCTTCTTCGTAGACTTATCTATCCCCATCTTCCCGCATATCTTATCCTTTAACATCGTGTAAGTTACATCCGTCACAGAAGCACCCCTCAATGATATTCCGACCAACCAAGCATCTCTTGGATTCCATTGATACCCATTCCCGATATTTGAATAATATCCTTCATAATCGAAATATATGTTCACCGGCTGATTGCTCATTGGATCCTGCAAGAAATTAAAAACAAATTCTACATTAGCACATTCAGACTTGTAATAGTTATACGACTTTATACTAGTTATACCTCTATCAGTTATACACCTTTATACTAGTTATACATCTATTAGTTATACGACTTTATACCAATTATACCTCTATCAGTTATATCTTTTCTAAGAGTTATACCATTCCTCAAACTATTACAATCTACTCGATTNGACTTTATACCAATTATACCTCTATCAGTTATATCTTTTCTAAGAGTTTTACCATTCCTCAAACCATTACAATCTACTCGATTTCTACCTCAAGATACCAATGTACCTTCCATTCGGCCACTAAAATCCATTAATTATCAACGTTGTGCCATAAGATACCAAGGAAACATGGTTACCCAATATCAATTTCGAATTTGGTTGCTACTCAAATTGCAAAAGCAACAAACCCAACCCTAACTACATTTNATTTGAATTCTCCTCAAATTGGAAAACAACAACCCAACCCAACCCTAAATACATTTGAGGCTCAAGAATAGCATTTAATCTCGGCTGTAGAAGCACACCTCTGGATTATGAAGCTTATACGAGCAACGATTGCGGAATCCGTTAACATGAATTGCTTCAACACCCCCACGAGGATCAAGAACAATGGCGAGGACGATGATGTCGAGAGAAGAAGCTTTTCCCCAGCTTCCTATTGGTGGCTTTTTTTCATTTTATTTTCCATTTAATTAATTCATTACAATTGTTTAGTAAGGGCATTATAGGAATTCACTAATTCATTAAGAGTATGGAGAGTATTGAGATTATGAGGGAGTATGAGAGATTTTTTTTAACTTTTAAGAGTATTTTAGAACTTAACCCTTGACTCTTGCTCGCACCTCTAATGTAAACAACCACCGAAGCACTTCCCAACTAGGAACTAGTGGACTCCTCCGCTGAGTCTAGGCTACAACAGAAAAAGATTAGCCAGAGCAAATCTGAAGAGCATGATTCTCCCTCGCAAGCCACGTGCCGCCAATTTTGAGGATTAGTCGGATATCTAAAAAGAAAGAGTTCCCAAGCTAGATCTTCAATCCTTAAATCAGACTTCCCATCTCTTCCACCAGCTTCATTTCCTCGTTTCCCCACCCAGATAAACGATCGCGTCACCTCATACCAGTCATATCTGAGGGATGAAGCCACACAACACAAGAGGATCTCACATATCATCAGCGAGAGTCATGGGGGAGAGATTGAAGCCCCGACAGTGGAACTATAACTTTTGTAAGTTTCTTTGGAGAGAAAGAGTGAATTTTCTTGGAGAGAAAAAGTTACATCTTCCCAATTAATATTATTCATATCCAGGCCCGGCCCGACAATATTTGTTGCCTAAAGCTCACATGTAAAGAAAAAAAATTCTAAAAAACTGCCCCTAAGATTCGAACTCAGGTCAAACAAAAACGAAGATACGTTGTAGCTACTAGACTACAAGCTAACTTATGTACAAATTTGATGCCCCTGTCTTATATAATTAAATTGGTGCCTAAAGTTGGTGTTTTACCAGCTTCACCTCAGGACCGACCTTGTTCATGTCCATTTTTCTGTTAAAATGTTAAGAGACTGCCATTTTTCTTGGTAACCATAACTTTTTGTTTGAGAATTGCTGGTACATTTACTCGATATGTTTCCACTCAGTTGCGCTAAATGATGACTACAAAATGAAAGTATAAGTTAGACTGTGACCCGCGTAAACACGCAGATTTTTTTAGTTTATATATTATTGATTCTGATTTTTCAAGTATTAAGTTTAGAATTTTCGCTTATTTCAAATTTTGGATTCATGTTCAAGTTCAAAGTTTTTAGATTTTCAGTTTTACCGAATTCTGGGATTGGGTTTAGATTTGAGATTTTTGAATTTGCATGTTTCTTCGGATACTCTTATGGGTTCAGTTAGGATAATACCCGATACACAAAATACTGTGAAATAAAATTCGTTGGAATAATTTTTTAAAATATATATATGAGATAACTAAACTTAAATTTCTATAATTTCTATAAATTATTTTAATAGGTTTTTTAATTTCATCATGCATGATTTTTTTGAATTTTTATAACAATTTTATTTAGAAAATAATAATAGTTTAATATGATTAATTTAAAAAAATTATGGATTTATTTTAAATTTTAAAACAAACTATAATATTGAATATAGTTGGAATATGTAAAGGAATGCTTAGAGTTATTTTAATTTATTAGATACATTTAATAAAATTTATAAAACATGTTTAATTAAAAAAATCACACATGAAAAGGTCTTTGTACTTCATTTATAATAAATTTTTTTTAATAAGGTAGAAGATAAAAAGCATGTTTTATTATATCTATATTTTAAGATTCTCGCTTCTCGCAAAGGAGATTTATCATTCAGTTTGTGTTATTTTAATTTCTTTCCCCTAATTAAAAAGTATATTTTACATCTATATTTAAACATCTTGCTTGTGGCGTTAGAGATTATTTATATAACAAAATGATATACATATAATCTACCGCCAATAAATTAGAAGTCCTGCATGTAAACAGAACACGTACTACTTACAAACAAGAAAAAAAAAAATCTCTCTCTGCTGAAAATATAGAAGCCAAAAATCAATGGCGACAACAAACTTACACCCTTTTCTTCTTCTCTTTGTTTCTCTCTTTTTCTTACCAGCTGCTTTGGGCGCCGCCTTTGAATTCGAAACCTGCCAGACGGTTGCTTCAAATGAGGATCGTGTTAATGTCACTAAAGTCGAGATTACTCCGTACCCGATTAAATATCGTGATAATCCAATCTTTGAGATAACCGGTGTTACACGTATGTAATCAATTCTCTTTTTGTTATTTTGATGATTTTTAATTACCGTAAGTTTATACTCAACTTTTCCAATATTTTTGTTTCTCTTGATAAATGTAATTTGGTGTTTGCAGCCAAAAGCTTCGTAACAGGACTTGTACGTATAGTGTTTACCAGTTCCGACGGCTTTACCGATTACTTTAGTAAATTTTACAACCTCTGTGATGTAACCAAATGTCCGGTTGCGCCTGGCTCCATTGTGCTTACTATAGCTAACGCATACAAGAAGGAATCAATATCAGTAAGTTTTTCTCTACATATATGCATTAACACTATAGCTTAAGACGAATATCATAATGTTCTTATCCAAAAATAAAATTCAATAGTCGCTATATTTCAAACCAATTGGTATATTCTGATGATCTAACACGACACCCTTCGTTCTCTTTTTAATATCTCAGGGTGAATGTGGTGTTTCAGTACAGATTTTTAGGTCGTCCAATAATACGATGCCAGTAACCTACCCAGACTTGTGCGTCACTTTCAAGTTTCACGCCACTGGTTAGTTAAACTAGCTACAGATTAAAACTATGTTTCAAAGAGTCTCTCTCGTTAGTCCTTGTTAGAGGTTAAAGAAAAATTCTTATTTAGTCTGAAATATTTAAGAATCAATGCGTTTTTGAATTCCTTGAGATACATAAATCTATTGAAAACAAAGATTGAGAATACTCAATGCTTTTAAAAGTTCTTTACAAAAATATCAATATTAATAAACTGAATACAAGTATAGGCAGTTATGCAGAGAGAACAATTAGTTTTCATTTGCAAATATCCACCTCTGTCATCCACGATCAAAACTAGAAAAAAAGGGAAAATTAATTGGTTTGATATTTTTTAAACGTTTTGCGAAAACAATGTATAAAACTTATTGCCGAGAACGTTATGAGTTGTAGTAGTCTCCTGGAAATGGCGGTGGGCTAAAATTTTATTTAATGTTTATACGCCACTGCAAAAATTCATTTTTAGAGACAATTTTTTTTTAAGTAGAGACAACTTTTATTTTATTAAAACAGAAGTATCTTTTAAAAATAATTTTAGCATGATGGGGATATTTGTGACCAAAAAAAAAAAAGCATGATAGGGATATTACGTAAAATACTATTGCATTTTGAAACTGATCCTAGAAAATTCATAAATGGCATTTAGGTTTTTTAGATTATTTTATTCCATTATTATTTCCAAAAATATATATATTGTGGTAATAATTAGATATTAAGTTAACAAAATAAACTTTATATAAAATTAATAATGAAGAAAATTAAACTATAAAATAAATATAAAAAATCTATAAAAATAAATAAATAACTTATAAACTAAAAAATTAAATTTATTCATCTCATGTTTTTTAAAAAAGAAACTTTAATTGATAATTTTTTCCTAAATAAATAAAAATTGAGTTGCCATAAAATATCTTAAAAATTGGTAAATTAGTAAAAAAAAAATTATTCATGAGCTTAAGATGTTATATATTCATTTAACTTTAATACAATTTGTTATAAAATAAATTTATAAAAACCTATAAAATTTATGAAAAATAATTTATATAAAAAATAAAAATTTAAATTTAGTGACCAGATGTTTTTCAAAAAAGAAAACTATAATTTCTCATAGTAAAAATTGAATTGCCTAAGAAAAAACTAAAGGCGGTAATTAGTAATAAATTGATTACTAACTTTAGATATTATACATTCGTTTTTACATTAATATAAGTTACTAAATATTAGATGGGAGACTTACAAAAATACACCTTTGTATTGTCTGTTTTTCAAA
>OVAN01006581.1:0-21065 GCA_900406275.1 Anastatica hierochuntica
TTCTCGTATGAAAACCGTAGTAAAAACCGATAAAATATGAATACATCAGTCTTCCTTCCAGAACAACGTACAATTGTCCTGACAAACATCAATCTTGTGCATAGGGAAGCCTAGTGACCGCGTCAACTTCTTCATCTCGTAGTATGATTTGGGAGTCCTATTACTCGGTGGTAGATAATCGACAAACGTCTCAACTACCGCATCCATGTCCACCTCAGACATATTTTGATTGGTTTTTATTTTTATGAGTCGTGATGACAAAGAGAGTCCATAAAGCCCTTCTACGCACCCTTCATAGATTGGTTGTTGTGCATCCTCCAGTTTCTTGAAAAATATGCTTGCATCTCCATATGGCTCCTCAAACATATTTTCAGTCTCAACATGTGGTATTGTCGTTTCATGATTACCTTGATAAACCATGGTCTCACATGGATTATCCGCACAAACTTCATCAGCACAATCGTGAATGGTAGAATAATCTTCAATATTTTCTGCATCCACCGCCATGCTTGTTTATGCTTCACCGGTATAGTCACATTGTTCACCGTGGCACGTCCATACGAAATAGAAATCCATAAATCCCTTACGATATAAATGACTTCCCACCGTATTTTCATCCCAGCGCTTTCGTTTTAAACACCGCGAACATGGGCACAATAAATCACTTCGATTCTTGTATGAATGTTGATTTTTTGCAAAATCAAGAAACGAATTTAAGCCATCAACGAACTCATCTAAGACACCATTACTCTAAGGATCTATTCTTCTATACATCCATGCCCTCTCTTCAAAAATACTTTGATTAAAAGACATTTTCTCTCGCTCTTTTTGTTCTTTAATATTTTACATTGAAGAGTATGCAAGGATCACTTGTTATATAGAAAATTTTGGCGCTATGGATAGCTACAGACACTCCGTAGCTAAAACAAACAGTTATAATTGAGATTTGACATCTCTTTTCCTTTGCTACGAATAGCAACAAACGTCCACTAGCAATAATGAGACAATGAATGGTTGATTGAAGTTGTCATATAAAATTTTTTGTTATAGAACGACCGTAGCAATCTCTAGCTATATACCGGCGGATACGTACAAGTTACCGTGGCCATTCGTTGATAATGCAACAAAATAATAAAATAATATGGCTACAGTTTCTCCCTCGCCAAGTCTTCGCTATTTTACTTCGGATTTGCTTCGAAAGCTGTTTGTAGCTATATGGCAACAGATAGCTACGAAATTAGCTACGAATTTCCCGAAATTTATTCCCTCGCTACTCCTCTCTATTTTCGTAGCTAATTAATTTAGCTACGGAATAGTTGTAGCAAACTCGTAGCTATTTCAACATATTTTGTAGTGTTAGGGATATTTGGTTTTTTGTTTTTTTACTTATCTACATAAATTGCGAGGGTTAAAATTTAAAAATATGTCCACGGGGAAAAATATGAAAGATTTTGATATTGTATTTGTCCAAGATTCTTTTATCTATTAGTTTGCATCTACGTAGCTTTTGATTCTTACTTTGATGATGTATAAGCGGACATGATTAGGTGAATAAATTTTTTTATGCTCTCGTCATGCACCACTGTGTTTCATAAATCGGGATATCACTTAAACTTTCTAGTATTTCTTATGTATTCGACCAAAAACAATTATTCATATATTGGAAACTGATTGCATAAGTAATTTGACGACAACAAATGTATTGGGAACAGTAAGCCCACAAACACAAAATTCTGATTGAAAAATTTATAAATAAATAACATACAAGGTCATCGACCGAAACCAAACCAATTTTTTACACGGATAAAAAGCACTCACTGGTTGATAGAAAAAAAGCATTCACCGTTTTGATAAAAAAAAAAAAAAAAGCACTCACCGAGTAACTTTTTAATTAAAATGGTCTAATTTTAATAGAATATCATAGAGATTGTCACTAAAACGATCCCGACCAATCCAGTTCCCGCTAGTTTGGTTGCATCACCATTGTCATCTTTTGGTGGTCCTACAGTTTTTAAATGTCATTTAATAGCAACAAAATGATAAAGAAAGGTTTGTTTTTCTAATCCAATTTTTTTTTTTTTATCAAAACTTAGCCTAACATTCACCTTACATTATTTGCAATATATTTTAAGATTTTGAGGGGGAAAAAATCAATCAGTTAAAAAAACCAATTAGTTCATACCTGAAACAGGTGGAACCCCATGCGGCAAAGGAGCTTTTGCAACTATAAGAAGAAAAAGAATCAATATCAACATGTACTTGTGAAATATTAAAATCCACACAAAATACATATTATTAGGGTAGTTAATATAAATGTTAATTACCAGAACACATGGAAGATCCAGCATCAATGCCACAACTCTTAGGGATGAGAAGAGCATTTTCGACGGTGAGATTGAAGCTGGCCAATGCCTGTGGGTCCATGAGGATGGTACAAAGGCACTTAAGCTGCGTCTTCACTGCTTGGTCGAGGCCTTTACAGCATTCTTCTGATGGTTTTCCTCCCTCTTTGAGCGCGGCTGCGCATATGCCCAAATTTGCCCCACAAACCATTCCTGCATTTGAAGGAGGCGGCGCTCCTTGCCCTGAAACTACGGTCGCCGCCATTAGCAATATTGAGGCTAGAAGGAAAATGGTCGTTGTTGTTGGAGACATTGCTAATGTCAAAGATATAAACAATGTGGTAAAAGATTATCGATTGTATATGATATGTTTTCGTTTTTTGATACTTTGTATTTTGTGCCACTTTGTACTTATAGACAACCATGGGAATTATTTATGAGAAAGTTTGAAGTATAATAGTATAAATTTGTGATTTTGTACAGCTTTTAGTTAGTCGTTTTAAATTCAGAGTGAGTTGTGAATGCTGAGTAAAATTATAATTTAGTTTACTTGATTTTTTTTAATTTGATTAATTTGGATTATAAATGAGTTTGTTGTAATCTTTTTTTTTTGGTAGATACATTGGAGGAGTGACGATATTTAAAACACTTTTTTTTTTGTTAAGTATCTAAAACACTTCTTATCTGTCTTAGCTACAACTGTAACCAACCTATTACCAAGAAAATGTCATACTATATAGGTAGACAATCACTTAAAATTTTATATCTCTGTTAGATCATATTTAAACCAGAATTAATGTTAAGATTTTGTGAAGTGCACGATCGCAATTCACTTAACTAAATTTTTGAAAAATTAGCCTAAAAGTTATCCCAATTTTTTTTTTTGAATCGACAAGATCCGACCCATAACCAAATAAGTTTACTATGCGGGGCAACACGACTAAGTGAAGTCGAACTTCGGTGAAGATAGATGCAGAGGAAAATCTTTAACCACTTAACTAAATACACTTCTCTGAATTATTTTAAGTTTAAGAATTAGATTAAATTTTTTCAAAAAATTATTTATATAAAATAACCAAAACCCATTGCCTTATTTATGTTTAATTTGTAAATGACATAGTTACAAGATCATCCGACAATTAAATACAGTAATTTTGTTGCTGAAAAAATAACAATCTTTATGACATATTTCAACAACATCCAAAACAATTTTTCATAAGTTTAAATTTAAATTGATGTTAAAATATGCACGGGGTATTGTGTATAAGTAAATAAGTAATAAAAGTTTTTCAATAATAGTTAGTGTGCTGCATGAAGAACAAATATAGGAATCGTTCAAATGTGTGTGTGTGTGTATATATGTTGAATACATGTTTTTTTAGCTTATTTAATTTAAAATAAAATGTAGAATGTCAAATACAAATAAAAAAATTAGTCGTCAATTGATTTTTTTTTGTGTAGCTGTCAATTGTGTGCGAAGGAAAAAACAAAATAGATCACATTCAGAAAATTAAGATTGAATGTTGAAACCAATAGTAAACCCCCAAACCTTGACAATAACTTTGGTAGCCACACAAGGCTTATTGACTCATACAAAGACAAGCTTAGGCCGTCAAAGTGTGAGCTAAGAGCACCTTCATTAAAGATTTTTAGTGGGTTCACACAAATCCAAAAAAAAAATATAAATAAAATAATGTTTTTTTAATGATCCTGTCTCACAAAAGCTCTTCCGCAAGAGACGGTATCACCAACTTTTCGTGGGCCCCACGACACGTGGCGGCCCGCGATTGGTTCGTTTAATATATTATTTTTTTTAAACGAAAAAAAAATAAATTAAAATAATATATTTGGGAATCGAGCTCCAGGATCATTAATGGGCATGCTCTAACGTCGTCATCAAGTAACGGTAACAGAAAGTCTTGGTCATCAAGTAACGATAACAGAGTTGATAACAGAGTGATGACCTCAGAGCAAAAGCATGTGGATCGTACGGAAATTTAGTCAAAGCAAATCACCTTGAGCAACCGACTTGATGCTCTTGGATTAAAAGCCATCACGTGCTATTAGTGACACATGTTATCATCTTACTTGTTAAGCATTTCTTTTATATGTGTTGCTTCGGTCATTGTAAAACGTTAAGCAGGAAAGAAATATTAAAGTTTTATCTTCTTCATTTTAAGCTTTCAAGCTTTCATGGTATCAGAGTCATGGAAGGTTCACCAGACCCAATCTCTTCTTCTTCACTCAGTATTTTCTGACTGTGTTACTTTAAAACTTGATTCTTCAAACTATCTCTTATGGAAGATCTAGTTCGAGTCTTTTCTATCAAGTTAGATGCTTTTAGGCTATGTAACAAGAGGTTCACCACGACCCTCCTCTACAGTCACTGTTAAAACTGGAGAGGTAACATCTGAAGCTCCAAATCCAGACTTTAAAAGATGAGTTCGAAATGATCAGCTTGTGATGGTTTGGCTGTTTGGATCTCTTTCACAGGAAGCTCTCATGTCAGTCTATGGCTTACAGTCCTCTCATATTGTTTGGTGTGGTTTGGCTAAGAAGTATAATAGGATCTCAACAACTAGAAAGGTAGATCTGCTAAGAAAGCTTTAATCTACTAAAAAAATGCAGAAATCTATGGAACAATATCTGAATGAGTTCAAAATATCTGTGACCAGCTTGATTCTATAGGAGCACCAGTTTCAGAAAAAGAAATGATATATGGTGCTCTCAGTGGTCAGGGAAAAGAGTATGAATCTATAACAACTGTGATTGAAAACTCTGCAGGCTCTTATCATTGTCCCACCTTTGGAGATGTTATGTACAAACTTGTTGGTTTTGAAGAACGTCCAAATAAAACCCCAAACAATAAACACAATTAATATTTTTAATATAACTGATAAATATATATTTCGTCAAAGTATTCCAATTCTGTAACCATGAAATTTAAAATTTTATAAGAAAATTCCACATGAAAATTTAAATCGTTCATAATTTTTTTCTGTCATATTTTCTAATCCATGTTTTTTTTGTTAAAGGATATTCAAATTAAAAGCATAAAAGGTACAAAGTACATCTTAAAAGGTCATATCGTTTGTAAAAGTTTGTTAGAAATACCCAAAGTAAACAACACTTAGTAAGGAGCCTAAAGCATGTTAAGCTAAGTGAGAACAAGTCATGAAGCGATAACCTAATATTGTTTGTGTTGACCACGATCTCGACAGTCATGTTTTGCCCTTTCGCTTACCGTAATGCACTCCATGTCTTGAAATTTTTGAGATGGTTTAATTGGCCTTCCACCTCTAGTTGTGCTAGAGTAAGTACTATACTCAATCTCTTCCCCATTCCCATCTGCTTGCAAATTAGGCGAAGAATTCTTCTTGGCTCATTGTTGGCGGTTGGTGCTTGGAGTAGAAAACTTGAGGATTGCCAATTAACTCTTCATCACTTGAGGTGTGATTCTCAGAGATGGAATTTGCTGATGGAATTTATTCCATATTGGTTTCTTGAATAGGAGCAGATACCATACATGCTACTATGGGTGAAGAGGGAGTAGATTTAGATAAAGTGGGAAGAGTTGCTTCTTGAGATTGATTATTTGCGGAACCAAAATGGCTTGTTTCTTGAACTTGTCTATAATATATGCCTCCTTGTATTAGATGCTCATTAGAACATATCGAGAATGCCTTTTGATTTGTGGCTTCAGGTTGCTTTACTTCAATTTATGATGTTCTTGTTATAGGACTTTCGCCATGTAGGTTAACCTCTCTATCAGTTGATCCTAATATATTGTTAGAAATGGCTTTAACCTTCTCTACGGATGAATCAAAAACTGTCTGGTCAACTACCTGAATTTCTGCTCCAACCTTGGATCCATTGTTAGAATTTGTGTTTGAAGTTTGTAAGGGATGATCAATGTCAACGACAGGGACCAAACCAGCTTTTTGAGCTTCTTTTACATATTTTGGAGAAGATTATGAGTTGGCATCTAGTAGACACCTCTTTTCTTTGTGTCCTCATTGACCACACCTTTCGCAAATTGTTGGGATCCAAGTGTATTCAACCTTGACTAAAATTATGTTGCCCTACTTGTCATTCATTGCTATTTGCTTGGGGAAAAGTTTTTCTAATTCAACTTCAACCAATATCTTAACCTCACCCATAAGAGTAGGATCAAGCCGCGATTTATGCGTCATCATAGGTTTGTCAAGTCCTGAAGCTATATGACTAATGCCTAGGCGGGAGAAGCAATTATCAGGGATATCCTTCAGGATAACCCATACAGGAGTAGTTGAGATCTCAGAGGTTTTGAAAGAACCTTCTGAACTCCATGGTGCCACAAATAACAAACAGTCATCTATGTGCCAGACGCTTCTTTGAATTACCCATTGCCTAGTAGGTTGGTGAGGTATATGAAACATGTAAGAGGATTCACCTAGTTTCCTACATTCAATTTTGCAACTCCTACCCCACAACCTATTGACAACTGCATGGATGAGACCCCTAGAAGGCATACTACACCTAAGGAATTGTCCAATTATATACTCATCCTTATTCTTTGGACCTAGAAGAAGAACTTTTATAGGAATTGATACCTTGGGAGTTCCATCCATTCTGTAAGTAGGAGTGGCTGCACGGTATAGATTTTTGGTTTTCGGGTTCATCATAGCAGCCCAAGGGAAGCGTAAACTTCCATCCTCCTTAAGTTCAGGTGGAGGAAGTGATGCAACTGGGAGATTATGCGATGCCATGTTACTCCCTTGATGATCCATCTTCTCCTGGTTAAGTGTTTCTCTGATTCCCTCCTTAAGAGAAGGCCAGGACTTGTCAATTTGGCTTCCAAGATGCGTGGAGGTGATGTCTTTGCCTGTAAGTTGATTCGACTGTTTTAAGAGAAGGGGTTTCTCCCATGCCCCCCAAAGAATGAGTAAAGGGGCTTGTTGTTGCTTTTGAAGATCTTTTTTTGCGGTGCAGATTTTGTATCATTGTCATTAGCAGCAACAGAGTTAACATTCTCTTCTACAAGAGATGATCCATGTAATGGTTCCAGAGAAAGAGACTGTGAAGAGATCTCGACCAGAAGAAGAACTTCAATAGTTTATGTCTCCAACGTCTCCATACTTGAGCGTTGCAGAGCATCGACTGGAGGTGGAAAGACGGTGAGGGATGCAAAATCAAGAGTCTCCGAACGTGGAGTTTTGGGGATGGTTGACATCAAGCGTAAAGCTGAACGAAAGTCAGCGGAGCCACCGAGACTGAGGCAAGACTAAAGGAGGTGTGTTTCCAGGTTAGAATTGAGCGGTATCGAGATGACTGTTGAGAGAGATACTTCAACCTGAGGGACTGAATGATGAACTGCATCAGCCGTAGGTGGAAAGATCTTTGAAGCAGAAATCAAAATCGAAGGTGGAGATGTCGAAATCATAGACAACGACAAATCAGATGCTTTAGGAGGAGCTTCAAGAGGAGCTCCCATCGAGAGGAGGCTGAGAACGGAGACGACAAAAGCGAAGATCTCGGTGAATCGAAGTTAGGGTTTTTTTTATGATCCATGTTATTTTGTTCTCTAAGCGGAGAACAATGTAAAAAGAAAATATAGAAAATATATAAGCGGAGACATAAACGGAGATCTCGGTAAATTTTGTTATTCTGAATGAAAAAAGAAAATATAACAATGTAAAACTATACCAAAAGGAGAAGTATTTAACTATTTATAATTCCTATAAAAAACTATTTATAACATGTAAAAGTATATCTAAAATGATAAACGCATTTTTTAAAGATAACTTTGTAATTATAAGTATACTAGTTAGTTGGCCCGCATAATATTCAGACATTAAAATTTTGTAAATTTTAGATTTGATATGTAAAAAATTTTGACTGTCAAAATTTTCAATTGATATGATATTGGACCAAATTGAGCTTGTGTGGTTTGTTTTCCTTTTTTTGATGGTTAAACTTAAACTCTCTTTGGTTTCGGTTTATTTCAATATAATTAGATGTTTAAAAAATGATATCTTAAAATTTTTGACTTTTAGAATTTTAATCATGTCATTTTTATTTAGACAATACAAATTATTATATGAATTTTAAAATAAAGTATTGCACATTCTATTTGGCATCCTGTATAAGATATAAATATTTTACAAATTTTAAAATTCGATCCCGCAAAAATATAATCTTAAATACTATATTACTCCATTTAACATATCGTGCGTGAGATTGAATATTTTACAGATGTTGACATTTGACTCCGCTAGAAACTATAATATTAAATTTTAAATTTTTTTATTCATGACTACAAATGTCAATTCATTATTTAATAAATTTATTTTTTGTATAGCTATCAAAAAGTAGAAGATATGACACTTTCTTAGTTCATAATTTCATATGGTTTTTTTAGTTAATCAAAATATAAAATATCTTAATAATTATTTAAATATAATAAATTTTATATAAAGTATGATTAATTTATTGAGTAATGTTAATTTACTTTTTTTTAAGATATGCTTATCTTATATCATATTTAGAATTATATATATATATATATTATTTTTGATTAAAAATCAAATATATCAAATATATTAAATAACACATTAAGGATAACCATGATATTTTAAGATAATTATTTTTAGAATATTTTCTTTATTAATTTGGTTTTTTATTTATTATTTTCGTTTTTGTTTTAAAATAAATAAATTTATGAATAATTTTTTTTATTAATCAAATAGTTTATTAAGAGCAACATAATAATCAACCAGTCCAACTTTTAATTTGATTAAAACGGACTTCATACATAATATATAATATATAAGATAAAAAAAATGTGTATACATCGAGGGTAAGTTTTTTAAAAGTAGTCGAAAAACATCAAATTAGTATATTCAAGTAATTTTGATCTTAATTTTAAAGATAAACGCCCCCGTCAAATGTAACGGACGCAAATTTTGCCGATGATTCCATTTGATTAGAGAGTCGCACGACTCGGACTTATTAGGGTTTTGAAGTAATCTATATATATATAAGGACTACTGCGAGTAGTCTTAGCCGTTTTTTCTTTAGGCTACTACTAGTTTTTCTTTTTTATTTTTTTTTGTAGCAAATTTTGATATATGGCTCGTGCTAGAAATCGTCATATACGTCTATCTCTTCATCGTCGTCTGTCACAATGGCTAGCCAGAAAGGAAGGCTTAGCTCGTGAGTTTCAAGTCTTTTCTATTGTCCAATTATGAAATGGTTTCATGCGTTCCTTTGAAGCAATATCTAGTGGCTTTAAGGAATTATAATGAAGTATTGAGAGATTTGTTTGAATATGACTCGATCTTTTTTTTGTGTGTGAAATTTATCAGATTTTATAGGATATAAAATGTGCTAGGGTTCTTATGTTATATGCATTGAAAATTATAAACCAAAATCTAGTTAAAGTGACTAGATTTATGTAAGGTTCTAGTTTATGCGATCTTTTTTTTTTAGTCAAAGTTTTTGTGATCTTCTATTGTTTAATTTTTCATAGGTCAAACGTAGATGTGAAAGGAAATGGTTTCCTGAAGAGCAAGAAACAGAGCAAAGAAGCAGAGATCAAACCGAGTTTCGCTGACCTTCCTCTATGTCTCCTGGAAGTAATATTATCCCAACTTGTCTTAAAAGACAACATTCGCGCGTCCGCTGTCTGCAAAACATGGCGTGAAGCTGGTTTATATGTCCGGTTAGTGGACAAGCCACCTTGGCTTATGTACTTACCTAAACGTGGGAACTTGTTTGAACTCTACGACCCATTGCAGCAGAAGATGTACTCACTGAACTTACCCGATCTAGCCAAATCCACGGTGTGTTACTCAAGAGACGGATGGTTACTTATGCGCAAAACCACTTCAAAGGAAATGTTCTTCTTCAACCCGTTTACTCGGAAGCACATAAACATACCAAAGTGTGAGTTATCATATGATGCAATTGCTTTCTCTTGCGCACCTACATCAGGTACTTGTGTACTACTAGCGTTTAAGCATATTCAGTATGCTACCGTCTCTACGAGCACTTGCCATCTTGGAGCAACTGAGTGGATAACAGAGGATTTGCCTTTCTATCTGCATTACCGTAGCGATCCGCTCAAACATAGCAACGTTATCTACGCCAATCGCGGGTTCTATTGCCTTGACAGTGAAGGAAACTTATATTACTTTGACCCTTCTTCTCGAGAATGGAGTTACAGTATCACGAGTTCAACGCCATGTCCTTATACCTCAGGTATGTTTAGCTACAGATATGAGAGGAAGAAGAAGAGAATTTTCTTGGCGGTGCGAAAAGGAGTGTTCTTTAAGATGTTTACATGTGGTGGTGAGAAGCCGATCGTGTATAAACTAAACTCATCAATGTATTGGGAGGAGATTAATAGTACTAGGCTCGATGGCTTAACAATCTTTCCGAGTCTTTATTCCTCTGAGATGAGAGTTAATCTCCCATGGATGAGGAATAGTGTTTACTTTCCGAGGCTTCGGTTTAGTTGCAAGCGTTGTGTATCGTATTCGTTTGATGAAGGAAGGTATTATCCTCGTAAGCAATGGCAAGAACAGGAGGATCTATGTCCTGTTGAAAATCTTTGGATTAGGCCGCCCAAGAAAGCTTTAAACTACATGTGAGGCTTTTTGAAACGTACTTCTGATGGTGAAAGATTAAGATCATCTTGTGTTTGTTATGACCTCTCTCTTTTTATTTGATCCTTTGAACACATTTTTTAGTTTTGGGTTTATTTATGTACTTGTTTTTTTTTTTTTTTTGAAATTGAATTCTGTTTGCATTTACCATTCGGATTTCTATTGAAACAATTTAAGTTTTCATTGTTTCTTGAACTAATAATAGTGGAAGAACTTAAATTTTTCGTCTTTCTCTGGATCATATAGTGTACTTGACGACTTGACCATGTGAAGTTCCACATATATATTAATAAATATTTATAATGTTTTTAATAGAATGCTAAACTATAAATAATCCATGAATAGCATTGAAAGGTTTTAAACAAAAAACATATATTAATATAATATCAGTATCTCCTGTACGTTTATGTGTAGTATCAAAATATGGTGCGAGATTTTAAACTTTGTTTGAAAAATAAATATTTATATAGTGTTTTTTTAATAGAATGATAAATTATAAATAATACACGTATAGCATATAAAATTTTTTAAACAAAAAACATATACTAATATAATATTAGTGTTTCTAGTACGATTATGTGTAATATCAAAATAGAGCTTGACATTTCAGGTTTTAAATACAAAAGTAGAGCTGATACATTATGTTTTTGTTTCGGGTCAGTTATGTTTCTTTCGGGTCCAGGTGATTAAGGTGAGGCTAGTAGGACCGTGTAGAAATCAGTCAATTTCCGGTTCAGGTCAGTTCGAATTATTTTAGGTTTAAGCTAGTTTTAAAATTTTAGTTGAAAAACGATTGAGACTTGAAACACTAAACGTTTCAGTTTTAACCCGAATTATCCTAGAAAATAAAACCAAACAATACAAAAATTCTTATGTTTTTTTTTTTATGTTTTAACTCGGTTCTTATGTTTTAACTCGGTTCAAACCATCTTTTTAACCTAAAACACTAAATACTGTTCGGTTAAATTCTTGATACCGAACATATCCAAAATATGACAAAAGTTACTTTGTAGATGAATATGTGAGATCTATTTTATACTGTAAGTTTATTACTCTTCAAAACCCTCACAATCGATGTGAAACAAAATAACACATTATTTTAAAGATATTTAATGATTATGCATATTGAGTTTACTAATTTGTGTTTAAAAGAGTAAGAATTTACTTTTTGTTGTTTACAAAATATTTTCAAATAGAGAAATATCATGTTGATCCATTTAAATATTTTTGAATTTTATCATTTTGATGTATTTTCTAAATTAAATTAAAAACTGATTGGGAACCGGAACATTGAACATTAAGATATCGGTTCATTTTAATCCAAAATATCAAAACCATACAACTGAAGTAAACCCCAAAAAAATAAATCCTACTCGACTTGATCCTTTAAAAATAAATTTATTTGAAATATGACAAAAAATGATTTCTAAATGAACATGTGAAGTTTGTTTTATAATGCTAGTATAATGTTCTTCTAAACTCTCACAACAAGTGTGGGACAAAATAAATAAACTACTTTAAAATAATTAATGATTTTTGCAACAAAAAAATATAATTAATGATTTATGCGTATTATGCTTAAAAAGTAACAATTTATTTTTATTCTTGTTTACCTAATGTTTTTGAATTTTTTTAAAATTATTTTTGTAGTTTGGTTTTAACTAAAAATTTACATTTCTGTAACCATATATATTTCAATTTTTCGCAACAATATATATAACATTTATATAGTATTCATGAAAAAAATTGAATACCGAATATATGTAATGTGAAAAATGAAAATCATATTATGCTTTGAAAAGTTGAATGTGGATTTGTGCCTTTTATTTTGTTAAGATAGTTTCTTTGCTTTGGAAGTGGAATATACTTTAACTATTTTATCAGTTCATTTATTTAGGATCCAAAAATATCACTTAACTTTTTTGATACGGATTTTAATTTTAACAAAAGTTATATATATATATACATATATATATATACATATACATATACATATATATATATCCTTCTATATATTAAGTCAAAGTACACTTAAGTGATTTTCGCTTACGTGTCATTCATATGTCAGCTTTCAACATTAACATTATAATTTGATTGGACGAAAGATTTGGAATTTTAATTTAATTTTGATTTATTTAATTCATCTTTAAAATAAATAAATAAATCATGAACCATTTTAACTCACTTGTCAAACACTCTTATTAAATCAACAATTCTAACTCAATTGCCAAACATTAGGTTGTTTAATTTGTACCATTTTTTATCCTTGCTAACTTAAGAGTGGCAACAAAAATATATATATTTAAAATATGCTTTAGAAATATACACATTATTATTCAATAAAAATATATACGTTATACATATTTTGCAATTTTTTGTAATAATATAAATAAAAAAGTAATGGTGACCAATTTAATAATATAAATTATAAATATGATAATTACATAAAACTTTTCTTAATTTGTTTTGGACGAGATATTAGAAACATTATAATTATACTTTTAGGTTTTACATTTTTTAAATTTTACATATTTAAAATTAAACTCTTACGTTTTATCTTTATTGCAATTTACATATTCACAATTATAAAAAGTTTAATGTTATTTCAATCATCAATAGAATAATAGTATTATCTATTTTGTTAACAACCCTAGGTTAAAATTAAACAAAATAATCATTATTTTGATTATTTAGTTTTTGTTCATATTTTTATATTAGTTTCTTTTGTAATGTTATTATATTGATTGTATAATATTTTTTCTTTTTTTAAATAGAAGTGTAATTTGCATAATAACAAAATTGTGAAATAAACTTTTGATTATATACAAAAACAACATTATTTTATTAGTTTTTGCTTATTTTACAACAATGCTATCATAAACTCAAACTTTATATGATAAGTTTTTCAGATTTGCAAGAATTAGATTCGTTTGAAAATTTTGAAGATAAGTACACGCTAAACATTTTAATTGTTCCATGTGGTTTTTTATTTTTATATAAACCATTCAAAAACCATTTTGATGTTATATTTATATAAAGTTGAAGACAAAAGAAGAAGAAGATGGTGATCAAGTTGAGGAATAAGAGGGAGATAGGTGATTATATTTGATAATTATTAGTTTTGTATGCATCATTGATCTTTCGACAATATTTTAATAGTTATGACGATGATTATTACCAGACAAATGATGGTGATACTAAGTATCATCTAAATGCTATGTCTCTTTACGGCGCTTACATTTTGAAATGTTTTTACTCATTAAATATTTTTTCTTCATTGGATGCATAAAACTATGTTTATGTATGTACCGTTTATATAAACATTTTTATTACCGTGTTATTTTTTGATGATTTTTATGGTTTTATTTTTTCATCGTATTCGTACATATATCTACTTTTTGATGATATTTAACTTTTTCATTGTTAACAATATGTTTCTTGGTGAAAGAAACAAAAGAAAATTAGATTGGCCAATGGATACAAAAAATTATATAGCGTACTTAGCTATTCTGAGCTAAGACACAAATAGATTCTACATACATATAAACTTTTTTAAATAGTTGAAATTTGATTTAAATCAATAAGGTAAATAACATATTAATTTTAAAAAATCAATTTTGATTATTTCTAATCGAAAGAGTTGTTGCAAAATTAAGTTAACAAATTTATTAATTGACATCTATTGTTAATGATTTAAAGTATCTTAAAAAATGTCCAATTGATAAATGTTCGATTATTTTCTATTTTGAATTTAGAAATCAAATTCAGTTTCCAAATTATTTTTTTGTTTTTATAATTTTAAACAAGATATGCTGTTCAAATATACACCAACAAAGTAAGATGGACATCCATACACGTATTAGTTTGTATTTATTAATTGTTTCAGTTATTTCATGTTGCAATTAATAGTTTGGATAATTTACGTTAAAATCCTACATGTTTGGCATCAAATGTGTCTTTTTTATCTGTTGCATTGGTAGTTTGATCAAAAATTATCTATTAAAAGTTGATGTTAGCCATGTCTTAAATAAACATGTTTTTTGAATTAATTCTCAAGAGAATGATGTTAATCATTTTTTTTAATTATAGTCTATTTATAAACTAATTTTAATTGAGTTGGTTGGGTAAATTATGTATTTCGAATTGTAAAATATTTTAAATAAAAATCATCATATATCAAATTTTAAAAATTGTAGATCATATAGTATTAAATATTTTATATTACAAATAAATATAATCATGGAGCTTTCCATTTACAATGATGAAAAACTTTATAGAAAGTTAACATTATATATATATAATGAAAAATCATTCTTTGTTAAGAATTTATAAAATTTTTAGATTAAAAAACTAAAAATAGATTAATTTATATCGACTGATTCGAGATCATTATATATCGTATACAATTTTTTTATATACATTAATTCAAATTGATTCTTACATAGGAACAAAAATACAACTCGAAATCTTACATATCAACATATTTACACGAAATTCAATCTTACATGCTCTAGATTAAATTATCGACATTTTTATAAAAATCCTAATTTTTCGCATGTTTATATCGATTTTTTATTTTTTGTGGATTAAATTTTTGATGTACAAAATTGATATTTTGAACTGATATACAAGACAATTGAAATAGAAAATAATTTGAGAAGAAACTAAGTAAAACATCAAATCTTTACATTTCAACATTTTAGAATAATATTTCGTATATTTAGTAGAGAGACCTAACAATAGTTTTTCATCTAGAAAAGGTTTTCTTACTGAGTATTTGCTAACCAAGCAACTAAACCATTTTCATTTTTAATTTAATATAATCAAAAATATATAACAAATAAAATCACATTTATATTATTATGAATAAAAATATATTTTACTATGATAAGTAAACATAAAAAATATCACACTATAGTTAAATATTTCATTTAATACCTTTACCTAAAGGTGCGCGTTTGAATGATCATTCAAATATCCATTTGAATTCGGTCGGGTTAATTCGGATTACGAGTTTTTGTGGCTAGATGTTTAAGCTCTATTTAGGTAACTATACATTCCGATTCAGGATCGTTATCTTTGCAGATTTAATAGCTATTTAAATTATGTAGAAAAATCCAAATATACATTAAAAAAACATCAACATTCCTACTTTCAGATAATCCGGGTTGTTTTCGGGTATTTTAGATATTTTGGATACTAGATCTAAAATAACTACTATATATAAGTACATAATTTTTGTTAGGTACTTATGGGCACTCGAAATATTTTGATTCGTGCCGAGATCGGTTTTCGTTTTTCGGGTAATAAAATTTTGCATTCGTACGAATATTTTAACGATTTTGATTCAGTTTTGATATCAATTTTTTGGATCGGATGCGCTTCGATTCTTTGGATCCAAGTATTTTATCCACTACTGCTTACATCCGCGAATTCGCGGACACCACCTAGTAATATTTATACCGTAATCATGAAAAAATTGAATACCGAATATATGTAATGTGAAAAATGGAAATCATATTAGACTTTGAAAAATCGAATGAAGATTTGCGATTGCCTTTTAATTTGTTAAAAAAATCTCTTTGCTTTAGAATTGGAATACACTTTAATTTTTTTATTAGTTCATTTATTTAGGATCCGAAAATATCACTTAACTTGTTTAATACAAATTTTAGTTTTAACTAAAAAATTTTATTTTCCAATTATCCTTTAAAACTCTCTATAGTAGCCACATATGCCTTTTTGCAGTCACTTTCCCTCTCGATCTCGTGCATTAATATATAAGATGTGACATCCCGTAAAATCTATGGATATTGACCCGTCCCAAAACAGTTGATCAGAAAAGTGATAGACGACGAAATTGTTGTGTGATCTCTTTAAGACAATGTTTTAAAAACACATTTCGGGTCATGGTTCAATATGGTCCAATTAGATTTTAAATAAAAAACAATTTAAACATATTTAAATAAATATAATACTACAAACTCATAAACGGATTTTAGTAATCTTATAATCAATACTATAATACCACTAGAAACTATTGACACATAAGCTATTTGTATGAAATTTTTTTTATAAATCATCGAAATAATAAAACTGATGGACCAAATAAAGCAATACATTAATATACATCACTTTAAAAAGAATTATACATATTTAATATTCATGTCTTATCATCTCTTTCTACTACTTAATATTTTACTTTTAAATTTGACAAACGGAAGTTTATTTTGATTGGGTTGTGATACTTGTAATTAATTTAATATAACTATAGTTATACCAATATTTAGCAGAATGGGGTTGTGTCCATTTCTAATTTCAGGGTCCAAACCTAGATATCTACCTCAAAATATTTTTTTGTCCACATTAGGAGATATCTACCTATATATCCAAACATATATAGGATTATCTCATATTAAATATTAATGTGGTTTTGTCTATTTACGTATCCCAATATTATTGTTAAAAGATTTACCCGTTATTACCCAAATCTTTCTATGATGGTCGAATTTCGGTGTCTTTTGATCTTTCTTATGTTCCACCAGCTTCGAACAGAAGAAGAGCTGAAAGGGTAGAATGACTTTAGGGAAGTGGGGGTGGGGGCTGTTGTAATCAAAGTTTATAGGTTGAGATTGGGGATGTGGTCTGGGAGAGAATTGGTGCAGGGTTAAAGTGAAGGGAGGGGTAGAGGCTGCTGACGTTGGGTTAAAGGAAAAGGGATTAAATTGCAGAGGATAACGGTTGATAATAGGGGCAGAGCTTGGAGGAGGGTTGATGGAGTTGGAAGGAGGAGCTGGAGCCTGGAGGGTAAAGTGAGACGGGGTCATAGTAATAGAGGGATTAGGGTTACCTGCTACAGACTACAGTAAATGATTGCGCTTGTAGAATTTGGAGGGCTTGGGGGTTTACCCCCACAGGAGTAGCATTTTGATAGCTCAACTTGGTTAGTATAAAAAGTAGAGCTTGGGAATGTTTGGAGTTTGAGATTGGGTTATGTGATAATGGGCAGAGGTCACGGAGCACGTGGACGAACAACTTGAACCCGAGGAACTCGTACCCGAGGAGCAGCTGGATCCAGAAAACGTCTTAGGCGAATCATCCGGTCCCATGACCCGATCCAAGACGCAGCGGCTCAACCGTGCCATACAAGTACTTATCCGAAAGGATCCGGGCAGCTTAGCGAGTGCTTATCCGATCACATTGGTCGTGATTCAAGCCTCTGAAAGCCGTAACTAATGGAGGTGCCAGATCTTGTGCTCTTTTTCCCTTCTCTCGGTTTTGTCCCACCGGGTTTTCCGAGAAAGGTTTTTAACGAGGCAAGTCCCGGAACTATTTCCCAAGCCCATTAGTGACAACGGCCCCCGAAGACGAAGACCAATCAATTTGCCGCCCAAAGTAGTCGTTAGTTAGTAGCTTTCATTAAGTACTTTGTATTTAATGTTTTTCATTTATGGAGGGTGCTTCCTACCTAATTCTTTTTCTATATAACGAGCACCTCTCCTCATTTGTAATTCATCCAACTTTTTAATCAACTCCTCGCTCTTTTGTTTCTCTCTCTAAAAAGCAAAAGAAACTTAGTGCTTTAGGAATTTATTCCTTAGCAAATCTAAGCCGAAAGTCCGAGAGCATCCTGCAACTCTTCGGAAGTTTCACTCAATCCACGCATCGTCGTTCGGGTTCATCCTCTCGCCGTCACGATTACTTCGTGTTCGGATTCTTCCGAGAATTGACCGTTCGACCTCTGCATTCGTTCCAACTCATCCGAACGTTCGTTCCCCATCCGAACGTCCGTTCCTCCACGTATCCAACCGTTCGTGCACCACATCCGAACGTGTACAATCCTTAAACCGTTCAAGTCTTCCGCTACAATCTTCTCAACCGTCAAGACGAGAAGCACATCCTAAGAGCCGGTCCTTCATCCCGACGAGGATCACATCATTGGGGTTTTGGAGGAGAGAGGGGGAAATTGGGCTAGGGATGGAGGAGAGGGAGTGTCACGGAGATCAAGAGGGGAAAGAATTGGTAATGAGGTACTGCTGGCAGCGGAGAAAAGGGAGTTGAACAGGCTGGATACTTTGTCTCCAGCTAACCAACGGTTCATAGGAGAGGGGGACATTTTTTGTAATTATTAGTCTTATTATGAGTAGGTACCATGGGTTTTGAGAACAAATAAAAATGTAGTAGTTGGAACACTCAAAAGAAATGGGAGTTTGCAAGGGAATCAAACATGAATGATTTTTTAGATGGTTGTTTGCGCAATATTTTTGTACAGTATGTAGAGTGAAATTAGGCTGAATAACTGATAAGATAAATAATTAGCAAAGTGAAAAAAGGAAAAATGGAGATTTTTTTGTATCATTGCTGAAATGCCTTTAAAGCATGTGAATAACAAAATAATATGTTTATAAAAGTAGTATGTCCAAGGAAATTTAAAAAATAAAATAGTCTTGGTAACCAAATTCTATGGTTATTTTAATTAAATTAAACTAGAGTTTGACCATCGCTTACAAAGCGTGGAATTCAATTTCTTTTAGTACAATATAATACAAAAGAGATTTAAAGATGATGTGAGTTTTTATTATAAATTAATTATAGTAAAGAACAAATATTTTCATATTATTGAAATGTTTTAACGATATGTATTATCAATATCAAAATGAAATTAATTTATTCTACTATATTCACGATCCGGAGATCGGACCGGGTTCGACTGTAAACCGGAAACATAGCTGGTTGGATCAATAATAAACTCAAAGAAAATTAAACCGATTAAAAGACCATATTAAGCCAGTATAGAACCGGAAACTGAAGAACTTTTGAACCGAATTCGAACGAGTTTATTTTTTAAGCATGAAATTTAATTTATTTTATTAATTATTACAATTTTTGGTCAAAATTAAAATTTTTATTTTTATTGTTTTATATATATATATATTAAGATAATATATTTATTCTCATCTATATTATTATTTTAAAATAATATATTTATTCTCTCTTATAATATTTTGTAAAAATATCATTAAACACGGTTGAACCCGGTCTGACCATATCGATCCACGACCTAAGAAATTACCCTGTTTAGTTATGAAATGCCATTTTGTAATTGCTAATTAGTGAAGTATATTTTTAGAAGTGTTTACAAATTGAAAGGATAATTATTCACTAATTAATCAAATTAATTAACTAAATTAATGAATTGAATAGTCAAGTTGTTATGCGAGATATTAGGATGTATAATTATATTAATATAAAAATCTAAATTTAATAATATCATACAGTATGTAAAGTTATTATGCTTCTGTTTTAATGGTATAAATATACATTAGAAACATTTAATAACATTTTTAAAATATGTTATTTTAAAACATCACACATAAAAAAGGTTGTATATTCCTCTTTTAATAGATAAGATGGACTATGACCTACATTTTTTGCTCATGTTTTTTGTTATTGTACAAACACTACAAGAAAACAGACAAATTGCGAGGGACATATTGGTCGCAATTTCGTAACAAACGTAGAATTGCGACGAAACTGCGACGAAAATAAGTCAATTGTTAAACGTTTGTTGCAAAATGCCTGTGGTCGCAATTTCGTCGCAATTTTGTGACAGAAGTAAGTACCCGCTTCCCAGTCGCAAAATTGCGAGGAAACTGCTACCAACAATATGCGACCGATTTGCGAAAGATATTTAAACTCGGTCGCAAGTTAATTGCAATATATTGCGACGAAATTGCAATAAAAGCAAAACCAATAGTCGCAATGTAGTCGCAAAAATTTGCGATGCTATTGCGACGAAAACGATTTTTCGTTCACAATTTCGTCGCAATAGTTGGCAACGAAATTGCGACGAACTGTGAAAATATATTATCGCAACTTCGTCGCAATTTATTGCGACGAAGTTGTGAGAATCAATCGCATTTTATCGCGTTTTGATCGCAATATGTTGCGACCAATTTGTGATTAATTGGTCGCAATGCCGTCGCAAAATATTTGTATTATAATTAAAATATAATATAAAACTAAAAAAATATAATTAAAAATTAAAATATAAATTAAAAACCAAAATAAAATA
>OVAN01006582.1:0-21065 GCA_900406275.1 Anastatica hierochuntica
TTCGGTCGAAACATATTTTTACTATTATAGTTGATCATATGATTTAGAAATCTTGAGAGTGGTTTAAGTTTCACATTCATTCCTTTATATAGTAGGAACTTTCAGTTTTTAAGTAATATGTTTTCGTTTATATGGAAACTAAATTTTTATAAAAAATAGACATACTATGTAAGTAGACTGTCTATCTAAATAGCATACAATTTCTTATACGTTACAACAAGTTCCGTATACTTGAAAAATATGTATCCGTTTTGAAAAATTGAAAATACGTTAGGTAGAAAAAAAATTCTACTTTTTTCGTGTATTTACAATTTCGTTTTGATATACGTATAAACCTGTAGAATCGTTTAAAGTTTTGTGGGTGTAGGGGCAAAAAAAAATCACTGCAAAAAAAAGAAAAAAAAAACAAATGGTTAGTTTGTTAAATATTGAAGGTGTATCTGACCTAATTTCCCTTATATTAATGTCTGGATAGTTTAACCTCTAACATTTTTTCATTTAGTTTGATTTGATGGCTCTTATATTGTCACTGATTTCGCTTTTGTTCTTTACCTGAAATTGGTGTACCCAGCAGAAAGCTACTTGATGGCAAACTGTTCGAAATTGTTTTAATTTTTTTGGTAACTGATTTTTGCATAGACGAAGGATACATCAGTTGACACAACGATAAATTTTCAAAGAAAAAGAATATTTTTTAAAAAAAAGTGCTGGTTTTCAAATAAAACAAGGGTAAATTTGTTGACTATTAAGAAATTAACCATTGCTTTTTTTGAGTAATTTTTTTTTTTGCTTCTACACCCCATAAAATTTCAAACAGCTCTACAAGTTTATACGTATATCGAAACGAAATTGTAACTACACGAAAAAAGTAAAATTTTTCTCTTTCTAACATATTTTGAATTTTTCGAAACGGATATATATTTTCCAAATACACGGAAAATGTTGTAACGTATATGGAATTGTGTACTATTTGAATAGACCGCCTATTTTTATTTAGTACGTCTATTTATTAAAAATTTTTAACTTTTAATATAAGAGAAAATAAATTAATTAAAAATTAAAAATTGCTACTATATAACGGAATGAATGTGATTCAACCAAAACAATAAGTAGAATTACTATTTGAGATAGTATAAACAGTACGGTATTAATTAAACGGTCTACTTAAATAGATTGTCTATTTCCGCGTGCCTATTAATTTCACAAATAACCAAAAAAAACAAGAGGAAAAAATGTGATTGTGGTCCACGATTTTATTTGGTAATGTTAAAAGTATAAGAGAACAAAAGTTTTTAGAAGGAGTGATCTAAAAAAATTTGAAAGAAGAAAAAACTATGTTAAGCGCTAAATAAACCATATATGTGTTACAACATGTCTATGAACTGAAAAGAGCAAAATCGTCATAAAAAAAGAGAACAATTGAAAAAAAAAACCTATGGCTATTTACTTAAATAATGAAGTTCCACCCAATATCTGACCAAATTTCCCATAAAACAATAATGATAATATGGACTACTGAAAAAATAATTAATTTTCTATAGACAGTTTTTTGTTTTTTTCATCTAGAGATAATTTATTACATCGAAACAAAGATTCTTCATACAAAGCCGGCAAGGATCTACGCCTTTCTAGAGCCAATAACCGGCGAAAGTACGAGATTTCCCGGAGCCAAAGATATTAATTCGATAAGCAACAAAACCAAAAGAGAGCAGCACCTAGCCGGAAAAAAAGTAATACTAGAATTTGATCATACCAAAATCAACTTAATAAACTATCTAAGAGGCAAGTAGAAGCAAATGGAGGAGAAATAGAGTTGAGCTACGAAAGTCTGAATTATTGGGGAAGTAGCTGAACAAGAGACCTCATTATATTGCTCCATGAAAGAACCCACAAGAAACTTCGAAAACCATTATCCCAGACCGAAGAGGCATGAAACCTGAAGAGAACTCAACAATCTAAGACAAACTGCTCTGCACACTTCCTTACTGGGATCCGGAAAGAGACAACCCGTCGGTCCTAACTAGTAGAAAGAGAACACCTCGCAAACAAACTACTAAGCAACTGAGATAGCTAAACAGAGAAACACCCACCATGGAAATCAAAACTCTCAACGAAAGGAGTACAAGGCCAAGAAGAAGCCGAACCTAATCCCTTCTCCTCTAACCTACAATTTCCAAGGAGGAAGCCTTAACTAAATCTGATCAATTCTAGAATCGCCTTAACAACTAACACACAAAACCTAAATAACAAAGAAGATTAAGTTGGAGAAACTCTAAAAAAAAACCACTCCAATCTGTTAAAATCCGACTGCACCTCCACTTAGTGATCTCGACCGATGTTTTTGTCATCTCTCACAGAAGCTCCGTCGCTGAGATTTCATAGAAGCCCGAAGAGAAAATTTCAAACGAGATCGAAACTCCAAGATCCAAGGTCTGAGACAAAAAGGGGTGTAGGCTAAAAGCAAAAGAAAAGCCGATAAATATTAAAAAAGGGTCAATGCGGTGCTAAAAGAGCTCCTGGCCACCGCCTAAGAAAAAAGACGACGGCGATCGTTTTTTCTCTGGCTTTTTTTTTCTTATGATAGACAATTTTTAGTTTTTAGGAAAGTTTCATTTATGATATATATATATATATATATATATATATATATATAGAGAGAGAGAGAGAGAGAGAGTCTATTAAAATATTATTATTTTGGTATGAGAAGGTAGCCAGAACAAGATTGATATAAATCAAGTACTATATTGATTCACGTTGATTTATGTTAATTTGCATAAGCTATAGTGCAAAATAATAATAATAATAATAGTAACAATAATCTAACTAATTAAAAGTTACTATTTGAGAGCTCTTAGCATGTCCACATAATACTCCAACCAAAGTCCCCTCTTTCTGCCACGTCAGCTTGGAACACTTCGCTGTTTGTTGAAGTAACTACACGTCGTTTTCAACCACCCTACTTCCAACCTCTAAAACATCAAGCCATCTCCTTTTGCTCCTGTGACAGGAGGCCCATGAACCGTTCATGGCCCAAACTTTTAAGAATCGAAACAGAAGGCGACGAAACCTTTCCTCTTCTAAGAAACCCTAACCTGCTCCACCGTCTCCCTCCTCCCTCTTCATCTCCCCACTCCTCTTCCATTACGACATGTTTTATTGCGACAATTTATTCTGCATTCACGCAATCGCCCCACTATCTCCTCTTCCATCAACAGCTGCGTCACCTCCTTAATTTCTCATTCGTTAGGTTCCTGGATTTGTTGCCTCATCCTAAAGATGGGTATGATTTAAAGGATAAGTGGAAGGGGTTCGAGGACAATGAAAGGGATGGCGTATCAAGAATCAATTTTCAATGTTGGGGTGACTTTTCAATAGGTATGGCATTGCTCATTGAACTTCTGGGAGAATTATGGCATTCCCCATTGATGTAATGCTTTAAATTTGGTGATCATTATAGATGAATCACTTCAATTTAGAGCACTTATAATGAAAGGGATTACATATTCAATACAAAAGATTATAGCATCGTCACTTCAAGTAATAATTGGTTTTTGATGATCATGCAATGGTTGAAATTGTTCACGTTTCAATTTAGAAAATTTTGGTTAAAAAAACATTTTTTCCTCGATTTATTGTTTTGATGTTCTCATGATTGTCATCTTCCTTCTGGTTAAATTATAATATGCTAAAACACATTTTTGTGGATCTTTTTGGTATTGTTTTTAAACATGTTTGTTTTCTATTCTTTAATAGATTTGATGACGGCTTCACCAGAGAATCACAAGAAGTTCTTGAGCAATATGGTATGGGTTATGAGAAGGTAAAACATCTTTCTCCTACAATTTTATCTTGCAAATTGTTTGCAGGAACAATAACATTGGACATATTGACAATCTCTAGCAATCCTTAAGAAAATTACAGCCATCTTAATTTCAGAGAGAATGACTCTTTTATTGGGTTTAAACTTAATTCAAAGTAACAATGTGTAATAATAATAGATATTTTCCGTTCGTTTGTTGTTTTTCTTACAATATGAATTGGGTGGAAACGGAGGAAGAGTTAAAGAAAGGCACGTTAATTGTCGCACATGATGGTTTGGAGAAAGGGAATAGCGTAGGCGAGCAACAAAGCTTTTGAGTGTTAAATATAAACAATCAGATGTAGTTGTTGACCACCATGGGTAAACATCACATCTATTTCATCACATCTGTTTCTTGAGTTTGATCATTGATGAAGGCGGTGGGTACCTGCAGCTGCAATTGTTCGTAGGCATAGAGATTAACACCATGAGAAAGGAATTTTCGGATAGGACATAAAATACAAACTAAATAGATATATACAAAAACAAAGTCATATATATAAGATATATTCATGTTATATTTGATAACATGCTTTTTCCAATACCATTTCAATACATGTAGATTTTATAAGTTTAGTACAAAATTTCATATATTTTTTTTAATTTCAAAATTAAAGGTGTTTCGTATAAATAATTGAACATTATTTCCCCCATTATATAAATTCAATAGTATAAATATATGTTTTAGTTATACAAAATAATTATATATATATATATATTAAACATAGTTATATATTTTCATACTTTTTATCTTAAAAATGATGTATATTCCATTTGTTAAAAATTATACAACAAACAATTTTTCTATTTCAGTTATATACAATTGTACTTCAATTTTAAATAGTTTTTGACATACTTATACAGCTACACTAAATAAACCTACAATAAAATCCTTTAACAATTATTCTATAGTTACAATCCAAACAATCATCCACTAAAAAAAGACATTATACTCAAATTCACAATGTCAGTATTTTTAAATATTTCCACACGGCAAAGATTCGATGCTTCCATGTATTATAAATTTATTCATCTATATTTTAGTGTTACCATAATATTTTGAACAAAAAAGAATGGCAATTATGAAAAAAATAGGAAAATAACTAAATTTATCATGTCATTTTAGAGGAATTCAAAATATTAAAAAAAATTATATGGTGATCCAAGGGGGAAAAACATTAAGTAATATACTCAATAATTAATGTAATGGTCTAAATTAGTGATTTCGAGAAATCAATTTACTACGGACTTCTGAGGAGAGCAGTGAGCCGTATTACATCCCCAATAAATACCGGAAGAAAAATACTAACTCATATGCCGCACATTGCATATTATATATTAAGAAAAGGTAGACGATCACTTCATACACCAGGTAATAATAGTCAATGTACTACTAGGGAAATAAAACCCTAATCCATCACAATTTATATCTTCGACTAAAAGTCTATTTCGTACAATATACATGCTACAAGAGCCCCAAACTACAACAAAAAAAAACAACCATACTAGAGCCAAAAACATGAAAGTTTCTCCTAAACAACAACTGGCGGATATAAACAAAATCTAAATTCATGCGGTTCACTTTGCAATGGCTACGCCTCTTGAACTTCTTTAATATTTTCAGAATTTTACCATTTGCTACTCCATTCAAATTACTTAACTTCATAACATCAATTATTTCAAAGGAATATGAAAAAAGTTTCAAAACACCCTTTAAGCATAACCCATCAGACTGGCTCACAAAATAAAACTAATAAAATAGCTTCTATCCGCAAATAAAACATAGCCAAATTCCAGCGGCACCACTGTAATGATACACAACGAAAAAACACAAAAAATTATTAAAAAACAAAATATTGTAAACACACATCCGCGCGTAGCGCGGAGATAGTCCTAGATATTGTGTTCTAGATATTGATTTTGTTTCAAGTTTTTGAAGATATAAACTAATATATTTTAAATCATAAAACGTTGGGCACATGAAAATAAATGATGAAAAATGTAAATTTGATTAATAAGTTTTGTTTTGTTCTCCTAATTTTCTTTTTGTAAGTCGAGGTTTTCCATAATGTCTTTAAGTAGTGTTTCCTCGCATGTTGTACTTTTAGGGTTCATTTTTTATAGACACAAAATTGGAACATCTATTTTTTTGATAATAATTTTAATAATAATTAATTTAACTATTCTAGCTGTAAATTTATGTTTTCATAGATTTTTGGATTAAAAGCCTCTAATTATAGCTTCTGAGGATGTCCACGTGAGATTCTTATGCTAACTTGAGAGCTGGCCACGTCATTCACCAAAACTTTTATCCTAAAGTCCTTGAATTTAGACTCTTATCATTAAAGCTGAAAACAATAGAAGCCCAACTACATAAAGGCCCATACTAAACAACTTGAAACCATACCGAAAATTTCACCCATTTGTCTCACCACATGCGCGGTTCATCTTCTTCCGTTACGCCATTTGGAATTCCTCTGTCTCAAACCTATCTCGTCATTACTGATGGAGTAGCTACTCCATTACTCGACCGCCCATCTTACCCTTTATGCGTTTCATATGCAAATTAATGTTATTCTCCCCTCACTTATAAATCCCCCCTCTTCTCACCCACGAAATCACTCAAACTACTTTAGAAATACCCGTAAAAAGAGGAAGCTCCACCCTCATTCGTCTTCCTAACCTAATGACGCTTCAAAATTTTTAAGAACTTCGATAATCAATTTCGCAACGCCGACATGCTGGTTAGGCTGATCCGCTTTTGGGAGGAGGCTACAAACTCCCAAAAACTTGAACATCTTCTCCTCATCGGCTCTAAGGTACTTGGTTCTACCATGTTTAAACCTGAAGTTAATTTGATGAGACATGAAAATTATTCATATTACATTTGAGCTTTTTTCTTCTCCTTATCAGTCCTAACTTTAATTCAGGTTGAAATCGATACAAATGGGAGCAATCCAACAATGGGAAAAACCTCGACTCGAACATCGCTTGGGTCGAAGAAATCCATTCACTAGAACCCCTAATTTGATGCTTTCCACCTGTAAGAGAAAGTGATAAACATATCTTATACAGTACTTGATTCTCATGATGAGACTTGCTAGAGATTCTCATGTTTAAATCTATTGATTGAACTCGAATGTACAAAACACTACGGTGCAACGGTTCATCTCGTCGAACCGTTTAGCTGAGGAAGGAAAGTAGTTCATAGCCACAACATTCTATCCCGACCTTGTGAAAGTGGAATATAGGACATATGGATTTTTTCATAAGAACAGAGTGGTGTTGTGAATGTTAACTCAAAAGGACCAAGCGTTGGATTTAATCGAGAAAGATCAGTCTCATGATACTTATTCTTCATCAGTCAGGTTTGTTAGCTCTTATTCTCAGTACTCTCTTTCAGATTTTGTATGTATAGTTAGAGATGCTAATTATCCGATCTTTGTTGACCAAGGAAGTTAGGTGAATTTACAAGTCTTGAGAGAGAGCTTGCGTCATACTTGCATTAACATTTTATCAGGTTTGCTTCTAGGAAATAGATAGGAATGTGTACCTAAGGTTATAGTTACAAATATCTCTAAGTATACCTTCTTATACAACAAATATAAGAAGGATAGAAAGTGCAAGAAAAGCAATAATCAAAGCTTATTACGATATTACATTTAAATAAATGTAAGTATGCATTTTAAAATCTTATTTAATTTAGATATATATGTTTAAGAACTGGAACACGCCAGTTCAAACTAAGAGAATCTTCAATTCCCAATCTACATGCTCTCAACTCAAAAGTAAGTGCAAGTTATATTTATGTCTTTCCAGGTCATGATCGTTCATCATTTTCATGTTAGTTCTACCTAGATATCATGTTAGTTCTACCTTGATATCAATATTACGTACCTGCTACTCCTTCACTTTGTTTGTTCTACATATACTAGATCTTCCTTTTGAAAAATGCAGCACATGAACGAAATCCATGGCTTACCAGTGGCGATAGGGAGCCAAGATCTTGCATGATGATTTTCAAGATTTCAATGCTTTTACGGTATTATCTCTTTTTATATTTTTCTGGAAATATTAGTAGGTTACAAGCGACTAACTTTTTTTAGTGGAGTTGGTACTAGAACTGTTCTTTTTTTCAAAAATTTTTTTATTAGTACTACATTGTTTAGCTACTTTCAGAAGATTGTAATTGTGAATGGTTCTTTGTGAGATGGAGGAGCACACCTAGAAAGGCAATAAGCACAAAGCACAACTATATTGCGAGGTAAAGAATAATGGCGTGACAAGTTCTTATCTTACAAAAACTTCAAAACGATTCAAGCTCATCGACTCCGCCAAAACCGGGGACCGTCTGTTGTGAAACGTCTCCGTCTCGACTCCTCCTTGGCCTCCATCGGAAACTAAAAAGAATATCAATTTCACTTAATTACTAGAGGAGGAGCTTGAAAAGTTCAACAATTTGTTTCCCTTAAGTTTCTAATGATTTTTTTGGGAAAAAAATCAAATTCCAAATTTATTATTAAAAAAAATACTTTCTATATTTCTATTTTGACAATGGTTAAATCTTGAAACATAATTTAAAGTTTACGAAAAGGAAATAATTCAAATAATAATTACATACATTCTATGTGTCATGTATTTTGAAATACAAAATATGTAGATGATATTTGTAAAAGTATTATACAAATGTTATACATGTTGGAACATACTATTATTTCTCAACTATTGAGTTTCAGATATTTACTATAAGATAAAGTACTATGAGCTCCTTAATTAGAGTCAAAAATTCAATCACAGTGCACTATTGTTATATTTAGCTACTAGACAGCCAATGGTAGCATTTTAGAAATTCCATATAGATGTTTAAAACAATTGTATATAACTTTCTATATAGACAACATAGTTAGCTACAATGTTGAGTGATATTATATCAAACTATTTAAAGTGCATTATCTTTTTTAAAGTCAATTATATATTTTCGGATATTTATTGTGACACAATGTATAGCATGTTATACAATGGTTAACTTACTCACTGAAGTCAACTAATTCTGTTTGAATAGTTCCCTGTATAATATAGACATACTAATATTATATCATACTATTTAAATTCAGTTCTTTCTGAGAGTCATCAATGCTAAATTTAATATACATGATGGAAAATACTATTAATTGTCTACTATTGAGTTTCAGATATTTACTACAACATAAAGTACTATGAGCTCCTTAGAGTCAAAGTTCAATCATAGTCCACTATTTTTTATAGTCTGCTTCAAAAAAGTCAATGGTAGCGTTTTAAGAGTTCCATATAGCTTTTTAAAACAATTGTATGACACTCACAATATAGACAACATAGTTAGCTACATCGTTCAGTGATATTATATCATGCTATTGAAAGTGCGTTATCATTTTTATAGTCATTTATGTATTTTCGGATATTTATTATAATATAGCATGCTATATTTCGTGCACGATATATTGCACGCTATAAAATGATTAACTTACTCATCGAAGTCAATTAATTCTGTTCGAATGGTTCCCTGCATAGTATACTCATACTCATATTATATCATATTATTTACATTTGGTTCGTTCTGATTGTCATCAATGCAAAACTTAATATACATGATGGAAAATACTATTAATTCTCAACTATTAAATCCATATAGCTGTTTACAATAATTGTATATAACTTGCATATAGACAACATAGTTGTTCTCATCGTTCAGTGATATTATATCACACTATTATAAGTGCGTTATCAATCTTATAGTAATTTATGTATTTCATATATTAACTATGACACAAAGCGCTATATATCCTGCACGATGTATAACACGCTATACAATAGTTAACTTACTCACCGTAATCAACTAATTATATTTGAATAGTTCTCAGTATAATATAAGCATTCTCATTTTATATCATACTACTTATATTTGAGTGTAATCTATGCTAAACTTAATATACTTGATAAAATAATACTATTCATTATCAACGATTGAGTTTCAGATATTTACTATAATATAAAGTACTATGAGCTCCTTAGAGTCAGAGTTTATTCATAGTGCACTATTGTTTATAGTCAATTATTGTTTAAAACAATTGGGTACAACTCGCTATATAGAAAACATAGTTAGCTACAATGTGCAGTGATATTATATCACGCTATTTAAAGAGCATTTTAATTTTTATAGTTAGTTATATATTTTTAGATATTTATTGTGATATAGCGTGCTATATATCCTGCACAATGTATAACACGTTATACAATAGTTAACTTACTCACCATAGTCAATTAATTCAATTAGAATAGTTCCCTATATAATATAGTCATACTCATTTTATATCATACTATTTAAATTCGGTTCTTTCTAAGTGTCATCAATGCTAAACTTAATATACATTATAGAAAATACTATTAGTTCTCTACTACTGGGTTTCAGATATTTACTATAATATAAAGTACACAGAGCTCTTTAGAGTCAAAGTTCAATCATAGTGCACTATTGTTTATAGTTAGCTTCAAAATAGTCATTGGTAGCATTTTATGAGTTCTATATAGCTATTTTAAGCAATTGTTTGGCACTCGTTATATAAATAAAATAGTTAGCTACATTTTTTAGTGATACTATATCACGCTATTGAAAGTGCATTATCATTTTTATAACAATTTATGTATTTTTCTCTATTTACTATGATATAGCGCGTCATATTTCATGGACGATGTATAGCACGCTATACAATGATCAACTACTCACCGTAGTCAATTAATTTTGCCCGAATTGTTCCTTGTATAATATAGTCATACTCATATTATATCATACTATTTAAATTAGGTTCTTTATGAGTGTCATCAATGCAAAACTTAATATACATGATGGAAAATACTATTAATTCTCAACTATTGAGTTTCAAATATTTACTATAAGATAAAGTACTATGGGCTCCTTAATTAGAGTCAAAATTCAATCATTGTGAACTATTGTTATAGTTAGCTACTAGACAGTCAATGGTAGCATTTTAGAAATACCATATAGATGTTTAAAAAAATTATGTATAACTCGCTACATAGACAACATAGTTAGCTAGAACATGCAGTGATATTATATCACCCCTATTTAAAGAGCGTTATTAGTTTTATAGTCAATTATATATTTTCGGATATTTATTGTGATATAGCGTGCTATATATGCTGCACAATTTATAGCACGTTATAGAATAGTTAACTTACTCACCGTAGTCAAATAATTCTATTAAAATAGTTTCCTATATAACATAGTCATACTCATATTATATCATAATATTTAAATTTGGTTCTTTCTAAGTGTCATTAATGCTAAAATTAATATACATCATGGAAAACACTATTAATTCTCTACTATTGGGTTTCAGATATTTACTATAATAAAAAGTACACTGAGCTCCTTAGTGTCAAAGATCAATCATAGTGCACTATTGTTTATAGTTAGCTTCATAACAGTCAATGGTAGCGTTTTATGAGTTCTATATAGCTATTTTAAATAATTTTTTGGCACTCTCTATATAAACAAAATAGTTAGCTACATCGTTCAGTGTTACTATATCACGCTATTGAAAGTGCGTTATCATTTATAACCATTTATGTATTTTTGGATATTTACTGTGATATAGTGTGCTATATTTCCTGCACGATATATAGCACACAATACAATGATTAACTTACTCACTGTAGTCAATTAAATCTGTTCGAATAGTTCCCTGTATAATATAGTCATACACATATTATATCATATTATTTAAATTCGGTTCTTTCTGAATGTCATTAATGCAAAATTTAATATACATGTTGAAAAATACTATTATTTCTCAACTATTGAGTTTCAGATATTTACTATAAGGTAAAGTACTATGAACTCCTTAATTAGAGTCAAAATTCAATCACAGTGCACTATTTTTATATTTAGCTACTAGACAGCCAATGGAAGCATTTTAGAAATTCCATATAGATGTTTAAAACAATTGTATATAACTTGCTATATAGACAACATAGTTAGCTACAGTGTTGAGTGATATTATATCAAACTATTTAAAGTGCGTTATCATTTTTAAAGTCAATTATATATTTTCGGATATTTAATATGACACAAAGTATAGCATGTTATACAATGGTTAACTTACTCACTGCAGTCAACTAATTTTGTTTGAATAGTTCCCTGTATAATATAAGCATACTCATATTATATCATACTATTTAAATTCCATATAGATGTTTAAACCAATTGTATATAACTTGCTATATAGACAACATAGTTAGCTAGAACATTGAGTGATATTATATCAAACTATTTAAAATGCGTTATCATTTTTAAAGTCAATTATATATTTTTGGATATTTATTATGACACAATGTATAGCATGTTATACAATGGTTAACTTACTCACTGAAGTCAACTAATTCTTTTTGAATAGTTCTCTGTATAATATAGACATACTCATATTATATCATACTATTTAAATTCGATTCTTTCTGAGAGTCATCAATTCTAAACTTAATATACATGATGGAAAATACTATTAATTGTCTACTATTGAGTTTCAGATATTTACTACAACATAAAGTACTATGAGCTTCTTAGAGTCAAAGTTCAATCATAGGCCATTATTGTTTATAGTTTGCTTCAAAACAGTCAATGATAGCGTTTTAAGAGTTCCATATAGCTTTTTAAAACAATTGTATGACACTCACAATATAGACAACATAGTTACCTACATCCTTCAGTGATATTATATCATGCTATTGAAAGTGCGTTATCCTTTTGATAGTCATTTATGTATTTTTGGATATTTACTGTAATATACTATGCTATATTTCCTGGACGATATATTGCACTCTATACAATGATTAACTTACTCACTGTAGTCAATTTATTTTGTTCGAATAGTTTCCTGTATAGTATAGTCATACTCATATTATATCATATTATTTAAATTTGGTTCGTTCTGATTGTCACCAATGCAAAACTTAATATACATGATGGAAAATACTATTAATTATCAACTATTGAGTCCATATTATTGTTTAAAATAATTGTATATAACTCGCATATAGACAACATAGTTGTACTCATCGTTAAGTGATATTATATCACGCTATTATAAATGTGTTATCAATCTTATAGTCAATTATGTATTTCAGTTATTAACTATGACACATAATGCTATATTTCCTGCACGATGTATAACATGTTATACAATAGTTAACTTACTCACTGTAATCAACTAATTATGTTCGAATAGTTCCCAATATAATATAGGCGTTCTCATATTATATCATACTACTTATATTTGAGTGTCATCTATGCTAAACTTAATATACATGATAAAAAGTAAAATTTATTATCAACGATTGAGTTTCAGATATTTACTATAATATAAAGTACAATGAGCTCCTTAGAGTCAAAATTTATTCATAGTGCACTATTTTTTATAGTTAGTTACAAGATAGTCAATGGTAGCATTTTAGGAGTTCCATATAGCTCTTTCAAACAATTGTATATAACTCGCTATATAGACAACATAGTTAGATACAACATGCAGTGATATTATATCACAATATTAAAAGTGCGTTATCATTTTTATAGTCAGTTAAATATTTTTGGATATTTACTTTGAGATTGCGTGCTATATACCCTGCACGGTGTATAGCATACTATACAATGGTTAACTTACTCACCGTAGTCAACTTATTGTGTTACAATAGTTCCTTGTATAATATAGTAATACTCATATTATATCATACTATTTAAATTCCATATAGATGTTTAAAACAATTGTATATAACTTGCTATATAGACAACATAGTTAGCTAGAACATTGAGTGATATTATATCAAACTATTTAAAGTGCGTTATCATTTTTAAAGTCAATTATATATTTTTGGATATTTATTATAACACAATGTATAGCATGTTATACAATGGTTAACTTACTCACTGAAGTCAACTAATTCTTTTTGAATAGTTCTCTGTATAATATAGACATACTCATATTATATCGTACTATTTAAATTCGATTCTTTCTGAGAGTCATCAATTCTAAACTTAATATACATGATGGAAAATACTATTAATTGTCTACTATTGAGTTTCAGATATTTACTACAACATAAAGTACTATGAGCTCCTTAGAATCAAAGTTCAATCATAGGCCATTATTGTTTATAGTTTGCTTCAAAACAGTCAATGATAGCGTTTTAAGAGTTCCATATATCTTTTTAAAACAATTGTATGACACTCACAATATAGACAACATAGTTACCTACATCCTTCAGTGATATTATATCATGCTATTGAAAGTGCATTATCCTTTTGATAGTCATTTATGTATTTTTGGATATCTACTGTAATATACCGTGCTATATTTCCTGGACGATATATTTCACTCTATACAGTGATTAACTTACTCACTGAAGTCAATTAATTTTGTTCGAATAGTTTCCTGTATAGTATAGTCATACTCATATTATATCATATTATTTAAATTTGGTTCGTTCTGATTGTCATCAATGCAAAACTTAATATACATGATAGAAAATACTATTAATTATCAACTGTTGAGTCCATATTATTGTTTAAAATAATTGTATATAACTCGCATATAGACAACATAGTTGTACTCATCGTTAAGTGATATTATATCACGCTATTATAAGTGTGTTATCAATCTTATAGTTATTTATGTATTTCAGTTATTAACTATGACACATCATGCTATATTTCCTGCACGATGTATAGCATGCTATACAATAGTTAACTTACTCATTGTAATCAACTAATTATGTTCGAATAGTTCCCAATATAATATAGGCGTTCTCATATTATATCATACTACTTATATTTGAGTGTCATCTATGCTAAACTTAATAAACATGATAAAAAGTAAAATTTATTATCAACGATTGAGTTTCATATATTTACTATAATATAAAGTACAATGAGCTCCTTAGAGTCAAAGTTTATTCATAGTGCACTATTGTTTATAGTTAGTTACAAGATAGTCAATGGCAGCATTTTAGGAGTTCCATATAGCTCTTTCAAACAATTGTATATAACTCGCTATATAGACAACATAGTTAGCTACAACATGCAGTGATATTATATCACAATATTAAAAGTGCGTTATCATTTTTATAGTCAGTTATATATTTTCGGATATTTACTTTGAGACTGCGTGCTATATACCCTGTACGGTGTATAGCATGTTATACAATGGTTAACTTACTCACCGTAGTCAACTTATTGTGTTACAATAGTTCCTTGTATAATATAGTAATACTCATATTATATCATACTATTTAAAATACAGTTCTTTCTGAGTGTCATCAATGCTAAACTTAATATACATGATGGAGAATACTATTAATGATCAACTATTGAGTTTCAGATATATACTATAACATAAAGTACTATGAGTTCCTTAGAGTCAAAGTAATATATACATACTCATATTTTATTATACTATTTAAGTTAGATTCTTTCTTAGTGTCATTAATGATAAGCTTAATATACATGATGGCAAATACTATTAATTGTTTACTAATGAGTTTCGAATATTTACTTTAGTATAAAGTACTATGAGCTCATTAGAGTCAAAGTTCAATCATAATGTACTATTGTTTATAATTAGCTTCAAAAAAGTTAATGGTAGAATTTTAGGAGTTCCAAATAATTATTTAAAATAATTGTATGACACTCGCTATATAGACAACATAGTTAGCTATATCTTTCAGTGATATTATATCATGCTACTGAAAGTGCGTTATCATTTTTATAGTCATTTATGTATTTTCGGATATTTGCTATAATATAGCGTGTTATATTTCGTGCACGATGTATAACACGTTATACAATGATTAACTTAATCACCGTAGTCAATTAATTCTGTTCGAATAGTTCCTTGTATAATATATTCGTACTCATAGTATATCATACTATTTAAATTCGGTTCTTTCTGAGTGTCATCAATGCAAAACTTAATATACATGATGGAAAATACTATTAATTCTCAACTATTGAGTTCCATATAACTATATAAAACAATTGTGTATAATTCGTTATATAGAGAACATAATTATTTTCATCGTTCAGTGATATTATATAACACTATTATAAGTTTGTTATCAATTTTATAGTCATTTATGTATTTTGAGATATTTATTGTGACAGAGTGTACTATAATTCCTGCACGATGTATAGCACGCTATACAATAGTTAATTTACTCACCGTAGTCAACTAATTATGTTCGAATATATCCTAGTAATATATATTCATTCTCATATTATATAATTCTACTTATGTTTGAGTATTATCTATGCTAAACTTAATATACATGATGTAAAATACTATTAATTATCAACTATTGAGTTTCGGATAATTACTATAATCTTTTTGGATTTTTTGAAACATTTTCAATTTTTTTTGGTTTTTTATAAGTCATAACTATCTATAATGCAAGACTCAATATGCATGAAAAGAAAAGAAAAACATCAAAACTAAAAATAGTATTAGTACTAAGCCCCTCCCACGGATTTATATTTCACTGTCTCGTTGAAATTTAAACCGTGAGAGTGACCAATAAAAGCACACATGAAAAATGAAAAAACATGCAATGTTATTCACAAGGGAAAGTAGGTGTACCTTTTAGACAACTAATATGAATGAGTGTCTTGTGGATCCAATGGAGGAGTCGGACTCGTTGTTGCGCTTGGATCGCCTTGGCCTAGATGAAGAAGGGCCAACGGGGTCTTTTCTATGTCTCCTCCGGGATGGCTCTTGGAATGATGTTCTTGGTGGTTGCATTCTATTCTCTTCTTGTTCCCGGATCACCAATGGCGGAAGAGCTACCGACATTCTTGGTTTTGTGAACTCATGCTTCGGGCCTTCATGAATATCTTCCTCACTCTCGCTTGAGGTAGCATATTTGTTATACCTCGCACTTCTTTTGAAACTCCTCATTAATCGCGAGAGCATATTGCCTTGCTTTTTTATGACCTTGGCGTACTTTCTTAGTTCCATTTCCAAGCTTTTCTCATATGGTTTCCTTAGATGTGGCGGTGTATGAAATTGGCCAAGGAGTGAATGTCCATACACGTCTTGGTGTCTCTCTTCTTGGGGTTGGTGTGGTTCAAATAGCCTATGAAGTCTTGGTTCTCCTTGTAGTATGCTCCGTTTGTAGTGAAGGTGGCTTGATAGGCGGAAGTTGATGTCTATGTCCATTTGTGTCGATGTATGCTCTGAATCCGGCATTGGGAGGTTACAAGTCATCCATTTCCTTTCTTCGTCCATGAACAAGTAGATCACGTCATCTCTAGTTCCATAGCCGAAAGCAAATTGCCGCTCTACTAAGTGAAGCATGTCCATCTTGACTTCCTCTTGGCGATTCTCAGTCCTTACTTCTTCATCAACATCTCCACCTTCCCATTAATCAAGTTCGATTCCAAGGTAGTAAAACAATGGGGTGAGCATGCCTACTATCCTCGTGATGGGATGACTTGTTTTTCTCATATCCTCCGCATGATTGAGTAGAATGCTTACGAATATAAGACCAAGATTGGTGTTGTTGCCTAAGCAATCCACCCATATCTCCCTATTTTGGTCTCTTAAGTACCTCTCCAATCCTTGGAAAAACAACTTCATAGCAAGCTCATTCATAATTTTTGGGTTTCCCATTGCTAGGTAAGTGTTGACCACAAACTCCATCGCGTATCGAATTGTCGGACTACAGATTTTTGTTATTGTGGCTGAGCCTTTTATGTAATCCCCAAAGACAATTTTCTTCCAAAGCTTTCTCAAATCCAAACCATCCTCAAAACCGGCTCCGCTCTTTAACGGGTCAAAACCATAGACCTTGCAAACTTTTCTAGTTGAGACTTGGTATTCATCGTCCTTTATTCTAAAGGAAATGTACCCGAAGTCGTGTCCCAACTCTCCATCTCTTTGAAGAAAGTGTAGCGTAGATAGGTATTGAAGCGTTTGTTGCATTAAAGGCGGATGTTGCATCCAAAACAAACCCTCAAGTCTCATCCTTTTTAGCAATGCGCGAACATGGTCGTGAATAGCCATCTCTCTCAACAAGCTTTCATCAACCCATGGCGTTGCTTCCACCTTTGAATGCTTTTGGAGATGTAAGTAGATTCTTCGTTCCTCGCTCGACCATGATTGGTAGGAAATTCGTGATGGTGACATTCTTGTTTGGTACCTATACTCAAAAAGTATAGATAAAGTGGGTTCAAAGTTTAAAGAAAAAAAATGAAGATGCTAAGGAGTTTAGCCTTGAACTGCTACACAAATGATAGGAATATAAAGCACAACGTCCCGGTTCTCAGCAATTTCCTATGCCAATTCATCAATCTAAATGCAATATACCCATGAGGAACCGAAATGCAAACATTCGAAGTCATGCAAAATTCGGCCAATACAAATTTTCAAACAAGAACATGCATTAGATTTTNATGATGTGCACTTAATATAATATGCATAAATTCATAATTATGGACCAAACTTCAAAGTAGTATATTCTTATTATGCACAAACAAACCAAGCATCCAACAATAAACATCTTTCCCTTAATGGAATTCAAAAATCAACTTTCTCAAAAGAAGCCTCTCTTTGTCGAAAATTTCAAAACAAAGTACACACTTAGAGATTTCTTCATATTTAGAAAGTGACTCATGAAACCATGCTCAATCAACACCAATTATACACATCAACCACAAAATTGAAGTTTTCCCAAAAATTAAATTCAAAAACACTATTTCCTCTACTATTCACTCAAGAACAAAGATTTTGATTCACGAAATTCTAGTTGTTTATAGGCAAATGTAGCTCATAAAACACTAACGACTAAACTTCTCCAACTCAAACAACCCACAAAACATCATCAAACACTTTTGCTTCAAAGAAATCAAAAATTTAAGCAAGTAAAAGCAAAGTTTTTAGCTTCATACCTTGTTCTTGATATTTTAAGGAGAATGAGATGAAGAGAAGAGTTAGAATGCACTTTAGAAGAACCAAAAACCGCTCAAATTTTCTCAAAAATCCTCTCTTGAAAAATCAAAAATCTTCTTTAGCAAAGAGAGAGAGCTATGTTCGATGATGAGAAAGAGAGAAGAGAGTGAGAGTGAAAAATTGTGGTTAAGAGTAAAAGTCTAAAAAGTTATTTGCAAATTGGTCCCTAAGTTTCCAAAATATCTAACTTTTTGAAAACTTTTGCAAAATAACGCAAAATTTGAAATTTCTAAATCAAAGGAAAATCATTATACTTGAATTTGAGAAAATTAGGACCAAAGGTTTTCAAATTTGATCAAAAGGGTTTAGTTTTCTTAAATCATGATTTTGCAAAATCACTCTTGAAAATCTTTTAAATGGTGAAGTGCAAACTAGATGCTTGAATTTAGGAGAACTTACCTTGGCCAATGGAGTGTTTTTTAAATTGAGTCATATCGACTTGTTGAAAACATCCATCCATACTCCATTTTGGCTTTGATCTTTTCTTTTAATTAGCTCTCCTTTGGTACCTAAGCTTAGAGCATAATAATGTCTTTGGAGAAAGTTTTTCCAAGACAAAATCACCATTATTGAATTTAAAAGCATGAAAATTTAAAGACTTAAAATAAATATTTACAAAGGATATGCATGAGATTGCCTCTCAAGTGCGCTTGTTTAAGGTCATTAACTTGATCGTTGTTCTTTCTTCTTAACTGGTGAGATTAAGGACCTCCTCCTCATGGCTAGGTCCTCTTGTTGACTTCCTTATCACCCATTCCTTGATCTAGTTGAAGTTTCTTACTCCATTACACTTGCTGAAATGGGGATTGTAGCTACGCTTGAAGGTTTTTCCTTGAGTGATGGTTACACTCTTAGTCGTGCCCAAGTCTTCATGTGGCACATCTCCATTGAGGTCTTCCTTATAAAGTAAATCCAAAACTCCATCCTTTCCCAAGCTCTCATAGACTTTCTCCTCTCGAATCCTACTCTTCTTCTTTGGTTCCCTTAAGTAGACTATACCACAAAAGGCATTGTCCCTTTTGGTTTTAAGCATTGGGTAGGAGATTCCTTCATCTACTTTTTTCAAAACGAGCCATTTGGTATCAAAGTCTATTGAAGCTCCGGTAGTGAGGAGGAATGGCATTCCTAAGATCAATAGGAAATTGGCTTGGTTGAACTTAGTATCCACAACCACAAAGTCACACTTAACAAGTGTATTTTTGACCCTTAGCTCCATGTTCTCAAGCTGTCCGATAGGAGTCTTTTTAGATGCATCCCCAAGTTGGATGGGATCCGCTCCTCTTTGGATCTTGTGTTGAAGTCCAAGTTCTTTCACGCGGTCTAGTGAGATGACATTCAAACTAGCACCGGTATCCGCCAAAACATCCTCAAAATGGTAATCCTTAAGAGCACATGNCCTCAAAATGGTAATCCTTAAGAGCACATGAAACTAGAAACCTTCCCTCATCATTATTCTTCTCTAGAGTCTTCTCAATGGCTCTAGTTGTTGGAATTCCATTATCCCTCATGATCTTCTCAACTTTGTCCCGTTGAGAGATGACCTTTTCCAACTTCTCCTTGAGAATATCGCTTGTCTTAGCTTCTTCTTCCCATTCCTTGGGAATATCCAAAAGACCTTTCTTCTTGAGTTCTTTGTAATGCAAGTCAAAGATTTGCTTCTTGAAGCGTTGAGGGTATGAGAGTTTGGATTTAAGAACCGAAACACTCAAAATGGGGAAGTCTTCCTCACTCACCTTTTCTCCTCTAGGCATGTACTTAGAAGTTTTTTCCTTTTTCTCAAATGTCTCTTTCCTTGAGACATTGAGTTTCTCTTCTTCTTTGAAGTTATCATCCTTCTTAGCTTCCTCAAAAACTTCTTTCTTAGTAGCCTTATCAACAAGCAATGGCTCTTCTTCTTCTTCTCTCTCAAGTTCGACACCTCCTTTAGCCAAAGGAGTGTCCTTTTTCTCAAGCTCCGTTCCAATTGGAGCGCCTTTTTCCTCAATTTCAAGTTCAATTTCGGCATGACCTTCCTTAAAATCGGNTTCCTCAATTTCAAGTTCAATTTCGGCATGACCTTCCTTAAAATCGGGGTTCCCAATCAAATCCACATCCAAGCAATCAACAGCCTCATCAAGAGGATTCAAAAATAAATTCTCAAAATCATCAATAATCTTTTC
>OVAN01006583.1:0-21065 GCA_900406275.1 Anastatica hierochuntica
AAACCAAGTGTAATTCAGCATAATTATAAAACTTGGTTAACTCTGGTTCTGTTCCTTGATCTTCAATTTGAATTAGTTCAGAATAAACCATTAAGGCAATTTGATCTTGAAGCTTCTTTGTCTTAGATCTCGTAACTGGACCTTTGGATAGAACAAACGGATCTGNTTCTTCTATCTCTTTAGTCGAATCTAACAGCTCATTGTCCAAGCTCTCTTCGTCTTCACTATCACTCAGCTCTAGTTCAATCTCTGAAGCATCCTGTATTGCATCACGTTTGGAATTCTCCCCCATTAGCACGATACCTGAGGAGCAGTGACCTTTCTTCCGGACACTTGTCATAAGAGCGATCCCTGCGTTAATCCCCCAGTTACCAATGTTGTGGGGACCAACATCGCTAGTACAAGCTCGATACCTGCTCAGATACCCCATCAGGTACCTGAGCAAAATCATCGGTTATCTCCGCCACCTCTTATATTTAATTAGGTCCGGAGGAGACACTTCGATTTCGTCTGGTGACAAAAGCTCAGCCTCAGTCCACCAAACTCGAAACCTGTCCCCTGATCCGGTGACTCAAAGACGAACATAAGCTGCAACCACATCCTATCCGAGCCTCCAAGCTAATCGCTCTCAGCAAAATAACCCAGGAGCCGGAGAGGGACCCAGCTCTCCAGCTACCTCGGAGCATGAACAAAACGTGAAAAATGTATTTTCACTTTTTATTATCCCACATTTATTATTTTGAATATTATGAATTCGACGAAATCGCATTTTCAAAACGTGAAAAATGTATTTAAAGTAAAATTGCATACCATTTAAGTCCAATAACATTTCATTTTAGATTAAATGTACTCCATTAAGTTGCTAATGATTAACGCGGATCATATATTTGTTTAACTTTAGATTATCTCTAATGTGTTCCTCTATTTTTTCTTATATAATAGAAGGTGAGTTTCTTTCAATGTATGTTCCTATTTCTTTCTCTAAAAAATTAACTTTTTTTTAAGATTCTTTTTTAGTTTTACAATTAACACTTTTTACTTATAAATGTTGAAAATTAACCCATTCATTATAACTTTTGTAAGAGTTTCATAAAATTACAATATTAGTTAAACTAAATACTTTATTACAAAAAGACATTGTAAAAATATGTTATCAATATATGTTGCAGTAAAATATGTTGTATTAAAGCATATTTAAGTTCTACTTAAATATGTTATCAATATGTAAAATCTATGTGGAACTTTAAACAATTAAATTATAACTAATAATTTTAGTTTTAAATATAAAATTTAAATATCATTTATTAAATAAAAATTTAGACTTTCAAAAAAAATAATAATATTTTTATTTATTTTATTTATAAATGTAAACAATTAAAAATTATTATGTATAAAAATTTATGTTTTATTTGTAAAAAATGTTATCTTTCATAAAATTTACTTTCGTTATAATCATAAAAACTTAAAAACTATTGCGTAAATAAAAAAGTATGTCTCTATTATAGAGGAATGCTATTTTGTCCCCTAAATATTAAGGAAAATTAACATTCTTTATTTTAGGGGAAGAACTAGAAGTGATTGGAGTAGGTTTTACCTTGTTATAACATATAGACTCAAAATAGCAATGGGTTGAAGATGGTCTTATATGTAACATTAAAGTAATATTTATGTCTGAAAACAAAAAAAAAATTAATTGACTTTTTAAATTAAAGTTATAAAAAGGTGCTATTTCTTAGAACACAAAAAATGTTTAAGTATCCATACATGGGGGAATAGTGTTATTATAGTATTTTATTGATTTATGCCGTTAAAAATGGTAAAATGGTGATATATCTATACTATTAAAACAGAAGCACAACAAACACTGTCTACCGTGTGATATTACAAATTTTAGACCTTTATATTAATATTAAATATGCACACTGATATGTCGCTTAACAACTTAATCCACTAATTAAACTAATTAATTTAGTTAATTACAGAATGATTATCCTTTCAGTTTTTAAGCACTTTTTCTCTAATAATTTAATATTAATATCAAACCAAACACAACCAATGATACAAATCAAAGCCGGCAAAGGACAACGCCTTTCCGAAGCCAAAAGCCAGCAAGTCTAGTGTTAAAACCCCCGGAGCCAAACTACAAAAGTCTTACAATGACAAGAAAATACAACAGCTAATGAATCTATTAGAAGAACAATTGAGAACTAATAGAATATAACCGAAATAAGAGACAAGCGGACTCGATTGGAGGAGTAGTGGAGCTGAGTAAGGCAAGCCGAACATAAAGGAATAGGAAACTTAACCGGAAACCCATTATAATGCTCTTCTTCCGATAGAGCCACAAGGAACCGACGAAACTCATCCAAGCGGTGAAGGATAGCAGTACTAACTGAACCAATTTAACTTAACACCGACCAAAGGCAAGAACTCTACACACGGCCTTACTGAGAAACCGGAGAAACCGTAGTTCCTAGCTAGTAGGCCGAGCACACCTCTCGCACTACCCGCTTAACCCTTACCCGGCTAGAGAAATAAAACAAATCCGAGATCACAGCTTCGCAAACAGAGAGAGGAAAAGCCTCACAACCAAACTTGATTCTAAAGACCTTAACCTAAACTCCAACGAAGCCAACCTCTAGGACAAACTAAGTCTCTAAGATTGTTCTCCAACAGATTCACGAGCAATGGATACAACAAAAGACAAACAAAGAGGACCTGGAAATAGCGCCGATCCATCGAAGGCATTGACCAAAGCCCATACCGACCACCAACCAAACCGACTTTGCACCAAGCTCTGTCGGTTTGCTGACGCTGGAAATCCACACAGCTGCTCCACGCCCCTTCTCCAACCAATTTGAAGCCCGAATCTAAAGAGAAAACGAACCGGATCTACAAATTCGAACACTGAACCGCCGATCCTATTCCTTCACCACCGTCAGAGCCGCGCCGCTACTCCAGGAACCGCCGCTTTCTTGAACAGATCTGGCCAGGAAATACATACAACCGCTTCCCCACAACAACGAGCAAAACGACACAGAGAGGATGGGAGAAAGAAAGGGGAAACAGGAAAAACGAGTTAAGGGAGATGAAATCTCCTCCACCGGCCAAGAAGACCACCAGCGGCAGTGAAAACCTTAAAGTCGATCTTTTTACTCTTTCGTTCCTTTTTTTTTAATGCGTTCTTTTAAGCACTTCTAAAACCACAATATTTAAAATTAAGTTCACTAATTAATAATTACAAAATGACAATTTTGAAATGATTAAATATGTATAATATTCATTGTTTTAAAACCAAATCGGCAACCGAATTGGATAATTTCTTGGGACGATGTGATCCGATCGGGTTTAGTCGGATTTAATCATGTTTTACAAATAAAATTATAAGTGAGAATAAATATATTAATTTAAAATAATATTATAGCTAAGAATAAATATATTATCTTAAATATTAAATAAAACACTTAAAATCATAATATTTTAAAAATTAAAAGTGTTATTTTGTCCAAAAATGATAGTCTTTAATAAAATAAATTAAATGTCATGTTTAAGAATTGAATCCGGTTCAACGGTTCGTTGATTTTTTGGTTCTTTATTGGTTTAATATGGTATTTTAACCGGTCTAATTTTTTTTGGGTTTATTATTGACTCAACCTGACTATGTTTCCAGTTTGGAGTCGAACCCGGTCCGACCTTGGGACCGGTCCAATTTTAAAAATATTGCATATCACTCATAGAAAAATTTAGATAAAAATGCAAGGAAATTAAAATGATGAGAAATTCTAATATAGAGAATTATTATGGATTTATAAAATTCGTTATATGAATTTTACAATAAAAAATCCGACAAATCGTTAATACGTTTCAGTAATGAAAGTATTCGTTCTTTACAATAGTTTATTTATAATAAAAAATCATATCATCTTTAAATATTTTAAGTCTCTTTTTGTATGGGTCAAAATCTAGTTAACACTAAAAAAATCTGTATTTATTTTACTTTTTTTGTCAATGACAAAAAAAAATAAAAAATTTTGTATTTATAATTGTACGTTCTACTAAGCAAGGTCTTGTTGCCACTGTGTCATTACAAGTTTTGCTTGATGTATATGGTACAAGATTGAAAACTAATTAGATTAACATTCCTAAAGCGTGTGACATGTAACAATACAAGATTACACAAACAATAAATACAATTTAGAGTTTAGTCTTCTTCCTTGGAAGTTATCACACAGGTGAAGCAGAGAGCAGAAACTTAGGCTGCTTTCTCTGTAAGAGAACTCCACAAAAGAGGCAGAATGGTTTCGAGGCAACATTGCTGAAGGAAGATTCCGGAAGCGATTTGAGATCAGTTGGGAAAGAAGGCAATGCGAATAAGGTCTCTGGAGGGAGTTCTAAAGTCATTCGGTTGCAGCATTTGCAGAACCATAAAGGAGTTGGTGGACATAATTTCATCGAGACACAACACCTCTCAAGCTTGTGTCTTTGATCACATCTCACTTTTTCTTTGCTCTTCTTCTTGTTTTGCTGAGGAGGTTCGCAAAAAGCTTCTTCTGGTACGTGGAAATCGACCGGCGCTGCACAGTATGGACATTTCTCTTCCTCTAATGCAGTTCCTGTGCTATCGCTTGATCTGTGATGAATTAGATAACATAGAAGATATGAAACTGAAACATTCTAGTAGTATCTATTACCAATGGAAGAGGCGGATTTTGTGAGCTAGTTACCTTGTTAGACTAGATTTTACTTCTGCGGAAAGCGTTTTGAGCTGACTGTGGACAATATCGTTATTTATCTCAACCCATTGTTGCATCTGAGCCAATCCAGCTGGACGCCAATTCCCAGTGGAAAGAGAACTAGTGCCTAGATATGACTGAGCGGTTATATAAGCCGAGAAGCTGAGTCCAACCAGTCTTTCTCGCAGTTCTTTTTCGTTTTCCTCAAGCAGTCTGAGCCACAATTCAGTCTCTTCCTCATTGTTTGCTCTGTGACCTTGCAGTTTTCTGTTTATCTCCTCGGTTTTAAGCTCTGACAACATTACACGTCTGGAGATTACATTGAGAATGTGTAACAGCCTGGAAGGAACATCAGACAAACGTTTGAAGATCTTTGGCACGAGCTCTTCCATGGGAATATCAGCATGGAATCCAAGGTATGACACAGAGAGCCATTTGGTTATTACCAATTCAACAAACTCTGGCATTGATTGTTTGAACGCCAACATTGCAGCTACAAAATCCCATAGAACTAGAGGCTTATTCAAATCTTCAAATTCTTTCAACGACCAGAGCAAATTAGATTCCCAGTATGCGAATTCGTTCTTGGAGAAACCCAGAATAGCTTCAGTTATCGTCTCCGAAGAATCTTCTGCCTCACGGGATTGTTGTGCACCATTCCAGAGGAATTCTACAGCAGCCTTCTGTGACCTGAAGGTAAGAAGAAACAAACAGTCAAGTTTTTGTAAGAAAGAAAGAAACACTTCTTAACGACAATCACCTGGCTTGGTACATCTGATTCAAAAGTTCAACGTTAAAGCTGCGGACCTGCAAAAGTTTTAGACATGTCTTAGCCATCCAATTCTGAAAAAAAAACGTGATGGCGCTTACATTCACAGGAAACCAGTTTGCTGGGAAGATCATACCAAAGCCACAGCAAGGTTCCCAGGGGATAACGCGACACCGAGGCACGATAGGAAATCATCGGGAAGCTGCATAAGTTTCATTGTTCGTAAAGATAAATAAGAGACGTAGTGAAACAGTGAGACAAAATTAAAAACATCACATAGTAGCGTACATCAGTTGTGCTACTGAGACCAGGAGTGTTTGCAGGAATTGGCACTTCAGAGATGCTATTCTCACATAAAATCCAATTTCGTAAATAATTATCCTGCCATATAAAAGAGTTAATGCAACCTATAGCTAAGGAGAAAATGAAAATGGTTAATTAGACGTAATGTAGCTCATAGCGCAGTTTGTGTCTAAAAAAGAATACTTTTGTTTTTCGCACAGCAGACAACTAATATAAAAGCTGGTCTCACAGAGAAGAAATATTTTACCAGACTGCAACTGTACAAACAGCGGCCACCATATGACCAACCAAAACCTGTAACCTAAAAAATTGACACATGTGTCAATAAATCAAACAGGTAAATCGCATTTTATTAGAAATTTACAAGTATAAAGACTTACCACTTGGCCATGAGCACTAGTTGAAGCGATTTGTTCAAACTTTCTTGTAGATATTTCACATTTCCATACTTCGAAGGAACCAGATCCCTTGCCGATTGCTAAATGCATTGCATTATTATGCTTGGTTACAGTAAATGAAAGCGTTGAAACCGGGACAGGGTTCACCTCTACAACCTATAAATGAGCTGGAAAATATCAAAACATAAAACTTGCAACGCTCGCTTGACGAGAAAAATCACTATACATTTGAACATAGTCATTAAAACGAAAAACGAAAAAGGACAGAACCTGTTGGTTTCCTAGTAAGGAAGTAGATAAAAATATTGAGATGATTAAAACGTTCACACAAGCATCTAGAGACTCATAGTGGAAATCAAAATCCTACTTTGCTTACAAAACACTACCAAAAAGGACAGACTGTTGGTTTCGTGCTAAGGAAGTAGAAAAAAAAGTATTCAGATGATTAAAACGTTCACAAGCATCTACAGACTCAAAATGGAAATCAAAATCCTACTTTCCTTACATAAAACTACAAAGAAATGGATCCTAATCAAAACCCAATCACAATAAGTTCAAAATAAGGAAAAGCTACACCTAGTCTGTTCCTAACCAGAATATCAGGCGAAATAGAGCATACACAGAGAAGAATAAAAAATGTTACCTGTTTCAACAGAAAAAATGAAGATTTATACACCTCAACAGATTTTTGCAAGTCTTCTTTGTTACTCATCCAAATTTTTACACTGCAAAAAGAAAGAAACAGACTGAAAAAGTTACATCGAGCGACTCTATTGAGAAGTATATGCAAATGAATAGGCACTCAAATGGCTTATTTGCAAGAGAGTCCCAAAGAATATCTAACACATATCAAGTCACTTTTTTTTGTTGTGGTTTGCAAACAGCATTCTTCTTGTAAAATAACACTAACTTACCTACCATCGCAACTTCCAGTAACCAACACCACTTGTGGATCTGAAGAATCACATCCAAAAGTTCCCCAACTCATCGTTGAAACCCATGAGCTATGGGCCTGAATTCTAGCAGTAAGTTCCACGCTGGGAGATACAGTGCTACGTTCAATGTGATAGCATTCTGGTGCATGAACTTTCCATATGAAAACACTACCGGATTTTGAACCAATTGCCAAAAGAGAGAATCTTAACGTATTCTCACAAGAAGAACCTTCTGACGAGAATCTAAGCAGAGAGGACCAGGCGACGGAAAGAGAGGATAATAATGCCTCACGAGAAACATACTTTTCTGGACTTATCTCTTGGTTGCAATTTTTTGGAGCATCGCTCACCTGTTCATATGCTGCAATCTCAAGTACCTGGGCAAATGACCAATCGAATTAAGCATGAATACAATGCAAATTGCAACATTTTGATTCTTAGTAGCTGACACTTTAGAGTGACAGTGTCAGAACTTATAAGAAGCACGTAGTTTGGACGGTGTATAAAGGGTCCAGGTGGAATTCAAAAGCAAGAAACAATATAAATCCAGACACATGTGATATTAATTTACTTGATGAAATGACCTTAACTCCTACTAGCAGTGATTCTAGCAAAAAAGTTTCCACGAAGCAAATGATAGTATTCAATTCAGAGGAACAAAGCATAAATCTGAAACTGATTTCAAAATTTTTGAAAAGAGTATCAGAAATAGGTTGGAGGAATCAAAAGAGAGTTCTTAAGCAATAAACAGTAACAGAAAAGAAGTTGGCGAAGAGAAATTGAGGTAGTACATTGTGCACCGTTTGACTGTCTTGCTTGGACCATGATGCCTGATCAGTAAAACTCTTCTGATGCAAGCTGCTAGATCAGAGTCGCACACGTATAAAAGAAAGTTAGTAAAGTGATCAAAACAGAAAACATATCCGAAAAAACATTTATCAAACCGAAAAGTGGTGTGCATCTGAGATAAAAAGTGTAAAGAGAGACATGTCTCACATGTTGTCTTTGCTCTTTCTTCTTCTCTTGCATGCCTTCAGAATTGATAATATACTTTCATCCTCTTCATGGTCATGTTGTACCACTAGATCCTGTGATAAAATAGCAGATCATTTCAATGATATAGTTTAATGGATCAAAATATTATGCATGATTTGGTTAATGATAAAAATTGAGATAAAATAAAAGTACATCAAAATGCAAAACAGAGAACGGATAGGCCAATATTTTCAAACACAACTGTTGTCCATCAATAAAGGATAAAAAAAATGTCAAGATGAACCTTTATAAGGTGAGAGTTTGAATAACAAACCAATCTCAACACATCCCTTATAGGATCATCACATATACAGTTTGCAGAAGTAGTAGACTGAACTTCATTGACTGAAAAGTGGTTACTAGGTACCTTAGAAAACGACGTAGAAGGATTGTTGGACTCTCCAAAGTTCATCCTTGATAGATTCTCATAAAGCATATCAGATACATCAACAATCTAGGAAAGAGAGAGAAAGCAGCTGTAACACATAAGTTAAATATAAAAAGGCACAAGATTGCTCTCAAGGTTATGTTTTTACCTCTATCCACTCAGCACAGAAATCAGAAAATGGAGGGCGGTATAGCTTAACTCTTCCTTCAGCTGTGCAAACAGCCAGTAAGCACCTGAGCAGAGTAAATTTGAATCACCAAACTAGTACAACACGATGAACAAGTTTAGCAAAAGTTACAGGAAGCATAAATACCCGTTGTTTTCAGACATTCCGATGTCAGACCATGAGAGGGATCGAACACAGGGGTTTCTTTCCCGCTTCAAACTCGAAGGCAATAGTCCACCAATTAACAAATCTGAAGACGCCCAGAAAAAGCAATGTTATCAAAAACTCTGATTGAACACAAACAAAAAAGCAGAACAATGGCACTAGATGGAAATTTTAAAAATTTGAGTTTTTGTTAATTTCAGAAAGAGCAAGTGTAACAACAAACCTTGAGAGCGAACAAGGCCAATCTGATAAGGGTCAGCGTTAGGAACTGTGATCAATCCACGAGATCCACCAGGTAATGCCGGATTCTGACAATTTGCAGAGAACAAAACAAAGTCATGTCTCAATCAACACTCAAAACGGAAGAGGAACAGAAGAAACTAACAAGAATAATGACGAGGTGGCCAGCAGCGACGGCGATGAGATTTTCCGACGACCAAGCGACGGCGTTAGGATAAGATGGCGAAGAAACCAGTGAAGCATCCTGGAACCGCGACGCCATCGCCGGACAAGTAGAATTACAGATGAATTTGTGGAGGGAAAAAAGAAACTGACGATTTGATTCAGCCACGAAACCCTAGTTCGAATCGCAGTGACGCAGACGAGATCCTCAAAATTATTTTAATTATCTTTTTTTGGTAGATTAAATAGAGTCAACGGCCTACAAATGGGCCGAGTTTTAACCCGAACCCGACCCGTATCGGTCTCCTTGGTTTCGTCTTTAACGGGACGTCAATAGAAGAAATTAGTAACCGGAACAAGTGAAGCTTCGTGGCGAGAAAGACGGCGTTAGCTCCTACACCGCCGGAAAAAAAACTGGGGTTGTGGCGGAGGATTTACGTCATCGGCGATCGAACTCTTTCATCGGTAATATATCTTCTGATTATTACCCTACTTTGATTCCGACTTTGCACATATTCTTTGTTACTTTTTTGCTTCTTCTGTCTCTGATTCTCGTGAAGATTTCGTTTATGTGTTAATGATTTGGTTCGGTTTTGGAGACGATCTGGTTATTTGTCATCGCCGGAATACATGATCGGTGATTTTTTAGTGGTTTAACGGAAAGATATAGAGGTTTATGATTCCATTTTCTTTTTTTGGCTTTTTCTGATTTAAGCTTAATCATGAAAATTTTCTGAAAGTTTGAATCTTGGTGTCAATTTTTGTCTATGAGCGTTGTTGATATGTTAAAAGAAATGCCCAAATATGGGGAACGGTGTCGTTTGGATGATGATAGGCCCAAGCCCAAATATGTAACTTGAAAAGGGTTTTTGAAGCCGCCAGAAAATATTCGCCGTCGCCGATGTCGGGAAATTAAGAAGAAGAAGAAGAACTTGAACCGATTCCACTTTCCTCCGGTGAGTAAAAATCTCACGAAATTCGAAAATTTCTCTTAGTATATTCAAATTCTCCTTTCGACGATGGCAACATAGTGAAGCACATATAATTAAGTGTTATCAGTGGGGAATAGCCTTGTCATCCTCCATCGCGTTGGATTTGGCTATAAACGCATTCCAATTTCATCTGTTTTGTTTTCTTGTGAATCTTTACAGTAAAGAGTAAGTGAGGGGTGAATGAAACAATGGGAGTTATAGAACAAGGAACAATCTCAGGTACCTTGCCCAGCAAGGAGGCTTTTCTAGTTCACTTTCCTGGCTACCCTTCATCTATTTCCCGAGCCATCGATACTCTCGGTGGAATCCAAGGAATTACTCAAGTAAAATCTCTTTATCTTCCTTCAAAAGTCTCTTCCTTTTTTGGGGTTCTTACTGTTATTGTGTTTATAGTCTTACACAAGGTTTTAGATTTTGATTTATAAGTTATTTTTTTGGTATGATTCGTACCTTTATGTGTTGATGTTGGTTAGTAACGAGCTAGTGCTTTAAGGGCTTCAAGATTAGTTCAGTTTTGTGTCTTTTTTTTATTTGTAGGCAAGAGGATCAGTTTCAAACAAGCTTGAGCTGCGTTTCCGGCCTGAAGATCCTTACGCACATCCTGCATTGGGAGAGCAACGTCCTTGCAATGGTTTCCTGTTGAAAATTTCTAAGCAGGATATCAATAAACCTGAAACTCCTGCCACTAGTAGTGATGTATGTTTGGAGGAACCAAGTCTAGCTCTATGTGCAGATATTGTAGCTCACGTGTCTGAATCATTTCACTTCGATGGTAAGGGCCACGTAGCTCTTCTTTGTCTTCTACATGAGACTTGACTTGATATCTCAATTTTTATATCGTTTCAAAGATCTTTTCTCCTATTATTCATTGTGCAGGCATGGCCGACTATCAACATGTTATTCCTATTCATGCTGATATTGCGCAGCAGAAAAAGAGAAAGTGGATGGAGTTTGATTCCCTTGCAGGTGATTCACTTACATTTTTTTCTGTTTTTGATTATATAGCAATTTTTTTGTTGTGACCACCTAAAAGTTAGATGTGATATGTAGGAAACAGTGATTTGATGGACCTAGCTGATGAAGATGTAATGATGTTGTTGCCGCAATTCTTTGCACCCAAAGATATACCAGACAACTTGGCGTAAGATTACATTGCCCTTTTCTATTGCTTTCGATATTTTCCTAACTTTTTTGGTGACATAAGCCATTCACTTAGTTTTGGACATACTAGTTATAGTCGAGAGATGAAGAAAAACTAAGTTAATTGAAAATATGTTACTTATAGTGCCGAATTCAATTTTCTTTTTGTAATTACAGGTTGAAACCTCCAGCAACATTTGGTCCCAAAAAGAAAGATGACCCGGCGCCTCAAAACTTTTATGAGGTAAACTGAATGCAGACTGTTGTTAGCAATCAAAAACAGAAATTAGTGTGCTGGAAACAAAATTGACTTCAACTATATAGTCTTCTTCAATAGGATATGCTATTATCTCTAGTCGTAACCAAATGTCTGGTTGAGATTCTTAATTTTCTGTAATGGGGAAGTTTTGGGACTTTCTTGACCGGTGTGCTTTTCTTAACTAAACCGGCTTTTGGACTTTTGGTGCTACAATACTAGAGATTCGGCATGTTATTCGGAAAAGTTAGATCTGATTCCTGCAAATGCAGTAGTAAGAGATTTGAAGCATATAAAACTCTTGGTTTCACTCTAATGATCCATCGATATACATGATTTGTTCTGCTCCTTTTTTCAAAATATTGAAGATGCCCTGACAGCTTTCTTATATTTCATTTCTGTTGCTTACTAATTGATCTACCTCCTGCTATTTTTTTTGTATGATGCAGATTGATATTGGTCAAGTATTTGCCATTGATTTCAGTGTCAAAGATATCCTTTTTATTTCACCCTAGTTCTTCCAGTTTTGATATTTTTTCATTTGGATGCCATGAATAGAAAGAGCTGTGTTTGTTTGGTCTGTCCTTAGCCTTCGTACAGATCCCAAAGAAACTAAACTGGGAAGAGTTTGTTTCTCCCACTTCCAACCACTGGCAATGGCAGGTATCAGTGTCTGCATTGTTTGAAGAACGGCCTATTTGGACAAGAGAGTCTGTTGTTCAACGATTACTTGATAAAGGTCTTAAATGTACTCATCATACGTTAAACAGGTGAGACATCATTTTTGTACGGGGTTTCTAATACTGAGGTGTTTTAAGTACTACATTGATCAGCTTGGCGTGTCCTCTGTAGGTTTCTGCTCAGGGCTGCGTATTATTTCTCTGGTGGCCCTTTTCTTAGGTTCTGGATTAAAAGAGGCTATGATCCACGAAATGATCCTGAGTCTCGTGTGTGAGTTCTCTCGTGAGAAATTGATTTACAGATTCCTACTGTATGGTGCATTACATTTGTTAGGTGAAATCGTTTAACCAACCAATTGTTGCGTAATGATTGATATTCACCTATATCTCCATTGTATATTGTATTTCAGATATCAGAGAATGGAATTCAGGGTTCCACCTGAATTACGAGGTTATTGTGATGCCAATGCAACTAACAAGTATCACTTTTCCACGCCTGATTACTCTCCTTGAACATTCTAAGATAGTTGTTGCAGGATTGTATCATAGTTTTGTGTGATTAAGATAATTGTTTTTTCCTTTTTCTTTGCTACAGGTCAAAGCCAAGATGGAACGACATTTGTGCTTTTAAGTCATTTCCTTTTAAATGCCAAACATTTCTGCAGTTGTATGAACTTGACGATGAGTACATCCAGCGAGAGATAAGAAAGCCTCCCAAGCAGACTACCTGTACAGTGAGTTCTCACCTTAGCTTTTGTTTATGAAGTCAAAACCGAAGACGCATCTATGTAAACAGATAAACTTTGTTAAGTCTTTAAACTTTACGATCTGATTTAATTTTTTTTTTTGCAGCATAAAACAGGATGGTTTTCAGAAGCTATGCTTGATACTTTGAGACTCCGTGTAGCTGTGAGGTTTGTGTCTGTGTTTCCTGAGCCAGGTTTCGAAGATGTTACTAAATCAATTCAAGAAGAGTTTGAGAGGTCAGAGAAAATACAAATCTATAAAGAGACACTAAAACCAACTGTAGTGAAGCACCAGGAGGCAACTAAAGGTAAGGCCATCAACCAAATTGTGTTTTGATCTCAACTAAATGAGATCATCTCATTTAACATCTCACGCCTTTGTGTTTGTTTAAAGCTTTTTTGGAGTTCTTCAAGCCTTAACTGAACCTAGGTGACCTCGTAAATTAATAAGTGAAATTGACTAGAAAATTTGGTTGGTCATTTTGCTCTAGGAGTCTGTCGATGAATATATATTAAAAGTAAATGTGTGTAGTGAGGATTCTGTACTTGACTTAAACATTATGTTGACACACGTCACATGTGATGCTTATTGTCATTAGTATTTGAACAAGTTTTCCTTGTAGAGGTGGAAGTATCAGCTGTTAAATAGTTGCTTAATCTGCAGATACAGAGAAGTGTAAAACCACAAACGAAGATGTTGATGTCAATGAAGATGGAGATGACGAAGATCTGGAAGAAGAAGAAGAAGAAGAAGAACTTGATATGGTAATATAAGTGTAAAGGGCAATTTTTTGCTGATTTCTTCTTCGGCTAGGATTCACAGTTTCTCTGTTCCTCTACTGCGTTATTTTGCAGGCTGCGGAAGATAATGAGATATCTCTTGATTCCCATGGATGTATCCTTCAAAATTCATTTACCCTTTCTTGAGTTTAGGGAATCTACAGCTCTGTGTTTTTTTCTAACACCTAAAATTTTATGGCTGTTACTTGAAGATTATTTTCCTAAACGGTGCTAAAGATTTTGATAGTGAGAACAGTTCCAGAACGTATCTTCAAGGTTTGTTTGATAGTTTTCCAACGAGTGAACCTGGATTATATGGAGATTTTGCTGTTGAGGAAGGGAGTGATGGAGAGTTTCAGATATACGAAGAAGAAGAAGAAGAAGAAGAAGAAGAAGAAGAAGAATCAGAGGGTTTATATTCGATTGATGACGATGATAATGATGACCAAGAAGAAGAAGAAGAAGAAGGAGATGATGACTGAAAATCAATTCAGACAAAAATAGGTATCGTTCTTGTCTTAATCCATAACTTGATCAAATTGTCAAAACCACAAACGCAGTATTCAGACAACAACAGGTATTGTTATTTGTTTTACTTTTGATTGGATCTAAGATTTTTAGTTTGCTGGTTTTGATATCTTGATTGGTAATTTTCACAATACTTTTTTTGTTGTTTTGCTTGTGATGTTTCAGGTAAATTAAACTTTGTTCTGATGAACCTTCCTCCCGAAAATGATCACTAGGCTTGAGTTCCATGAATTGTTGCAAGCAAGCAAGCAAGTTGCCACAAGTTTAAAATGTTGACATTATTTTTGTATCTCTTTTGGTTTTCCACAGAAAACAAAATAGTTTTTTTTTTTTTTTATCATCGTAGTCTAGTGGCAAATAGTTTTTTTCACAAGAGGCAGGTGCAGGGTTCGAACCCTAGTTAGGTGAGATGGATGTAGATGGCAAATAGTTCCTCTCACAAGAAGCAGGTGCAGGGTTCGAACCCTGGTTAGGTGAGATGGATGCAGAGGTGGTGCAACCACTGGCCCACTTGCTCCTCTCAACAAAAATAGTTTTTTTAGGTTTACTAAAATTCAGGAAAGGAAATGAACTATTTATTTTGACAAATACACATTGTAACCATTGCAATTTTGAAAGGCTCTAAGTTCAAATATCCACTACACTAATTTAGATGTGGATTGGAATATGTAACTAGTAACAATAGAATGTCCTCTTTACGCCATACCAAAATGCGGAATTAAATCGTACCAAACTTTAGTGGTGGTGTGTGAGTTATCCAAATTGAATACTCAGTTTTATTTTTGCTTTTGGTTTGTTTTCTCTTTGAGAAAAGAAACATTGGATTCTTTATATATCTTACAGGTTCTATTAGTAAAATTGACTATCTTAATATTAGGGACTGAGAAAATAAAAACAAAAGACTAAAAGGGTAATTACGGTAACTTAACATAATTCCGAGGACTAGTCTTAAAAAGAAAAAGAAGAAACCCTAAAGGCTAAAAACTTATCTCTCTATTAATCGACCTTGTGGGTTCGTCTCGCTTGCTTCGGTGTTGCCTCAAATCTGAGTCTTCTTGTTTTCCTGGTACCAACTCACTGACTTCTCTTTCTCCCTCTGACTCTCTCTATCTCTCAATTGTTCTCTCGGTGTTTGGGTTTTTTCTGAATCCGATCTTGTCTTTATAGATTTCGTGAACCATCTGGGCTTCGTCGTACCATAGATTTATTCACTTTTAACTTTACTGTGAAACTCATAATCTCCACTCTTGTTTCATCTCTTCAATGTTCTTGATCCTAATGTGAATCTTTCTCTATATTTGAACTTGGGGTGTTCTTCTGTATATGTTGAATCTTTCTTTTTTACTTGCCTCTTTCTTTTCTATTGGAATTGTTTAAGGATACAAGTTGTCTGCATGAGTCTATGTTACATGATGCGTCCGTATAACTGAAATTTTCGCTAGACTCCCTGTTATTATGATTGACGGTTTCTTGATCAAATTATATGTGGAAAAAGTAAGTATTGTTGTATATTCGAACCGAAACAATGTTTCGTTAAGGGAGGTGATCTAAGATGCGTGAGTCTATGTTACATGATGTCATGACTCATCCTTTGTTTATGATAGATGGCAAGCGCTTGGAACATGAGCATTGCAATGGTTCTTAGGGATATAGAGAGGGAACTGGGAGAATCAATGTGGACTTGTTTCATATTGTTTTTTCATTATTGGAGATTCTTGCTCTCTTTGGGAATGGGTTGTACCTCTCCGAAAAAAGTAATGGGAAGATCTGGAGAAAAAAAATATACATTTCAATTTTATAATAGCTTTTGGAGCACATTGGAGCTAATATGCATTTGGAGCATGTGGAGCATTGCTCTCACCAAGGATTGCTCTCACTTGGTTTGCTTCATGTATATTTTGGTCATCATCTCATCTTATATGTCTCAAGCTAAAACCAAAAACCTTTCTGTGTGGAGATTCTTTGCCTAGTAGTTAACTTTGTGCTTCTTCTATTTAGTTGTTTCCTTTGTATTCATATATGCAGCTAGTGCTTTGTTTTAATCTTTGCAAACAATGAGTGGCCGGTTTTCTCGCTCCATCTATGTTGGTAACTTGCCTGGCGACATAAGAGAACATGAGATTGAAGATCTCTTTTACAAGGTCTGTTCTGGCAACCTTCTTGGTTCACCTAATTTTGCATAACATCCCAACTCTTGCAATATAATTGTTGCCCTGATTTTCTCAATTGGATCATTATCATTGTAAGACAAAACAAAGATTCTGGAGCATCTTTTCCAATGACATTTTATGTTATTGTTTTGCAGTATGGCCGCATAGTGGATATTGAATTAAAGGTTCCACCTCGTCCTCCATGTTACTGCTTTGTTGAGGTACTTTTCTTCGTCTTAAATTACATGTTCTTTACCATAGTTGCAAGATATAGTTTCACTCAACCAAGATCAGTGCTTAAATGTTTGTAGTTCGAGCATGCTCGGGATGCCGAAGATGCGATCAGAGGCCGTGATGGCTATAACTTTGACGGCTGTCGTTTGAGGGTAATTAAACATTCATTACTTCCTTACTATTTGGCCTCAGATGGGATTGGTTTGTAATCACATGTCCTGGAAAGCTTGACACAAACTTTTCTGTCTGCTTGATCTTACGTTTTTATGTTTCTATTTTTTCTTTTAGATTCTAATTATTATGAATGCAGGTTGAGCTTGCCCATGGTGGTCGAGGTCAGTCTTCAAGTGATCGTCGTGGTGGCTATGGTGGCGGAGGTGGTGGATCTGCCCGCTTTGGTGTCTCACGACACTCTGAATTCCGAGGTTTGTGAATTTCTTATGAGAAACTGGTATTGATAAAGTTTGGTTGAATCTTCACCTCTTCTGAATGCTTATATATATTCTTGGTTGGGTTTTTGCAGTTATTGTACGTGGGCTTCCATCATCTGCTTCGTGGCAAGATTTAAAGGTCTGATGAAACTTTCATGTTTTTCTGCAACATATCTTGGTGTCTACTCTCTTGTTTTTTCATATTTAAAACATAATTTCAGGATCATATGCGGAAAGCTGGTGATGTGTGCTTTGCTGAGGTTACTCGGGACCGTGATGGTTTGTTAGTTTACCCATTCTTATACCCAATTAAATAATTAAAATGACATACTTTATTAGCAGTGAATCGCTAGTTCAGCTTTGAGCAGTGTTTGTTTGGGGGATTATAGTTGTCTTTTACTTACCCGTGGCCTTCTTTAATAATTATCAGGTGCTTATGGTATTGTCGACTACACTAATTATGATGACATGAAGTATGCTGTAAGTTAGCTCTGTTCTTCTCTCTTGATATATAGCAAAGCTTTATTTGTAGAACTTCTGATGCTCAAAAGCTGCTATTTCAGATAAGGAAGCTTGATGACACAGAGTTCAGGAACCCATGGGCCAGATCTTACATTCGGGTATCATTTCTCTTTGCAGCCTAAGTTGTCTATCTTTATTTGTTTGCCCTCTTTGACCGTTATTCACAAAATGCAAAATTAAAAAGATGGGTTTTAACTAGATTTCATTTAATAGATTAGATCTCAGTTGAACTCCTAGCAACCATTCATGTTGAGTGAAATCTCAGTTGTTTAGGCAACTTGGTAGATACTTTATTCTCTCTATGTTGCCATTCATGAAAGAGATCTCAATTGTTTAGGCAAGAAATCGATGTTGGCTCATTTGAAATCATGATTTCACAAGGTTCAACTCATATGCAGGTTAAGAAATATGAAAGCTCCCAATCAAGAAGCCCAAGCAGAAGCAGGAGTCGAAGTCGAAGCCGTAGCCGAGGTCGCGGTCGCAGCCTTAGCCGTAGCCGCAGCCGCAGCCTTAGCAAAAGCAAGAGCCCAAGGAAAAATCTGAGGTGTTGTGCTTGTTCTCACTAAACCTTATATATCTATCTCCCATTTTGTACAACTTAAAATGGGGTTTTTAATTGCAGTAAATCACCAGGACGATCCCTTTCCAGGTCGATATCAAAATCTAGATCACCGTCTCCAGACAGGAAGAAGAGTCCCCCTCGGTAGGTGCTCTCCCTTTCTGTTATGTGTCTCTCTTACCATTGATATTTTTGTTTGTGCTCTCGTCTCTCCTGTGATAAACTGTGTTCTTTATATTCAATATAGGGCAATGTCTAGATCAAGGTCCAGGTCGAGGTCTCTGTCAAAATCTCCTACGAAGGTAGATGAATCAGCATAATTTTTGCAGAAGACCAAACAAACAAATCTGAAGCATATCATAAAAATTTCTCTTTTTTTTTCGTCTCAGGTCGGTGAAGGCAGTGAGTGAGTGATTAGTTAGGGTGGTGAAAATGGCCAGAAGGTGCGAAAATTCTCAAGTCTTTATGGTGTCGTTTCTTGTTTAGTTCTCTGTTTGGCTTAACTCGCATACATCTTTTGCTCTCTCTCTCTCTATACATTATTCTGTTGTGGCTTGTTATGTTATGGATGTTTCCATGATGGGTGAGTACCTTTTGACCTTTGTGTGGTTCGACCTGCTGTCTTCCTTAGCCGATAAAGGCATCAGAATATTTAACAACACAAAATAATGACATACCCAAAAAACTTGAGATCATGGCCGATAAAGATGTGAATGTTTATTATTAACTTTGATAAAAATAATTTTGAGAAATGGAGTCATTCAAAGTGTACTTAAAATAGTCATCCAACAACAGAAGAATCAGTAACTATACTGAAGAGATAGAGACTGTATTAAGAACCACCGCTATTTAGAACCCAAACTTAGTTGTTGTAGTTGGTACCCGTAAAGATTGGTTTATAAATGTGTAAATCTTCTGACCTGTAAACGCTTCAATCCCTTTGATTTCCACTCTTCTGATAGTATTCCTCTCCATATTGTAATAGAAAATGTAGAACAAGTCGCTTGGTAACCAAGTGAGGTCAACACAATATCTCCATTACGAGTCATCCCGGCAACACATAACAAGTCATTTGCAACTACATTCTTCCACAAAGGTGGCAATATGTAGATGTGCCTCGACCATTTGTGTCTATCGGCATCGTCAAGGACCCACAACTCAATCCATTTAGTTCTTCTACTATAGAAAACACCGCCCGTATCGGTGTCAAGCGCACCTAGCTTACCCCTTGTAGTTAATCAGAGTCGAAATCCAAATTTCGTGCTTTGTAGCATTATTGAAAATAGACTTGAATTTTTTCAGACCTAACATCAAAGCAAACTACGGTAGAACGAGTTCCCATAGATTGATAATACAAAGCCCCATTGATGCATATCCCGGGACGTTCTGCTGGAAAATGAGGTACACAACATTCAACAATTCTCCATGATGACATTCCCTTTTCTAATGTAAGAACGTGATGCTTATTGTCCTTAGCTGACACACACAATACCTTGTATTGTTTTTCGATTGGATCATACCCAAAATATGTTTTAGTTTTTGGTTCTCATCGTTTCCGGATTGGGTAAGGTTACGTATTGTCCTGTGGTAGGGTTACATATCATAGTATGCCGATCTTTACTACAAAAGAAACCGGAGACAGGAGGACATATCCCAAAAGCACGATCTATACGGGAACAATCTTGTAATGACCCCGACCCGAGGGTACCGGATTGCTCCAAATGGTATCGCCAAAACCGGAGCAAACTTCACCAACCGGTCAATAAATTCGCTTCTAATTTTTACCTGCAGAAACACCAAAAGAAAAAGGGAGAAAGGAGAGGGGTGAATGACTTTTCAAACAAGTCACTCAGTGAGGACGACTTCGACTCCACCTCATCCGCTACCCGAGTAACCCCGCTAGACTAAGCCTAACCCCACCCCACAGTAAGCAGAGAGAGACACCTAACGTGCCGTTCAAGCAACTACCAAACGAAAACCTTTTTTTTTTAGATTCAACTCAGACTCGTTAGACACGTCCTTTTAAAACGCATTTTTCCAAGACACCTAGCACACGAGGATCCTTTGAACTTCGGTCTCTCACTTTCCACAAGTAACGTGCCTCCCTCGCCNCTCAACTAACATCAGTCCTTTTGCTTACATAACTCAACTGATGCCGAAACCGTTCGATGATGTCAGTGTCCTCCCGGCTCCGCCACCGCTCTACTGACGTCGACATGGCCGAGTGTGCTTCCACATTTCGGCGTACGCACTCGATCGGGGTATGCCTCCACATTTCGGCGTACGTACCCCTTGATAATCCTCCTTGCGATCGGAGTCTTACCCATTAACGTCACATGGAAGAGGCCAACTGACCCGCGTTAGAAAGCACTGCCTACAATGGGCTCCGCGCCTACTGTAGGGTCTAACCAGCTAGACACGCACATCACCGGTTCTACTAGACCTAACTTTCCTTTTGTGCAATTCTCAAACAATACCAATTACTATACATTTTAGAACTTAGATTAACACAGAATCCCTATCCTAGGCTCGGCTTAGCGACCCACTTCACAGAATTGCACTTAGGCATATATGTCATTATGACTTACAATACATAATACATGTTACTATTTGTACCGAGACTCGACACTGGCTGAATAATTAAACCTAGACTAGAGAAATTAACCGACTAACGAATGAGAACGAAGGCGAAAACTCCTCACCTTGGCCACACTACAGAATCCTTGGTCTGTCTGGCTGATGATCCTCCTTCT